>CM042260.1:35106572-35244072 GCA_023566225.1 Romanogobio albipinnatus | reverse complement strand
TTTTTCAGTAAATATCAGTCTTGCTCTTTCTGTCCGATGGCGTGAGTTAGTCTCAGCCATCAGCCATCAGTCAGTCAGTCATTCAGTCGATCGATCAATCAATCAATCAATCAATCAATCAATCAATCAATCAATCAATCAATTGGTCAGTCAGTCAATCAATTGGTCAATCAATCAATCAATCAATCAATCAATCTGTCAATCAATCAATCAATCTGTCAATCAATCAATCTGTCAATCAATCAATAAATTGGTCAATAAATCAATTGGTCAATCAATAACTCAGTCAATCTATCAATCAGTCAGTCAACCAATAAATCAATAACTCAAAGCACATCTCAACAACCATCACACATACGCTCCCCTCTTTCTCTCTGCTCTCCGAAGTAGATGTCTCACTAGTAGACTCACTCACATTGTCAACACCTCTCTTCACACCGGGACCTTCCCCACAGCATTTAAGCAGGCTCGGGTAACCCCACTGCTTAAGAAACCCTCTCTGAACCCAGCACTTTTAGAAAACTACAGACCGGTATCCCTTCTGCCTTTCATTGCAAAGACACTTGAGCGAGTTGTGTTTAACCAGCTCTCTACGTTTCTTGAACAGAACAACCTCCTGGACATCAACCAATCTGGCTTCAAAAGCGGCCACTCAACTGAGACTGCTCTGCTTTGCTCTGTTACGGAGGCACTGAGACAGGCAAGAGCGGCTTCCAAATCCACAGTACTTATCTTACTGGATTTGTCTGCTGCTTTTGACACAGTTAACCACCAGATCCTCCTGTCAAATCTCATGAAGATGGGCATCTCAGGAACTGCTCTCCAGTGGCTCAAGTCTTACCTCTCAGGTAGGTCCTTCAGGGTGTCTTGGAGAGGTGAAGTGTCTAAGTCACATCATCTAGCCACTGGAGTTCCACAGGGCTCAGTGCTTGGACCACTTCTCTTCTCCATCTACATGTCAAAGTGACAAAGTGACACGTGACGGCCAAGTATGGTGACCCATACTTGGAATTTGACCTCTGCATTTAACCCATCCAGTTAATGCACACACATTAGGAGCAGAGTAGTGAGTAGTTAACATACACACACTGCAAACGTGTATACAAACACCCAGAGCAGCGGGCAGCCTTGTGTGGCGCCCGGGGAGCGATTAGGGGTTAGGTGCCTTGCTCAAGGGCACCTCAGTCATTTCCCACCGGTTCTGGAATCGAACCAGCAACCTTTGGGTTACCAGTTTAACTCCCTAACCACTAGGCCATGACTGTCATCACTGGGATCTGTCATTCAGAAACACGGCTTTTCCTTTCACTGCTATGCTGACGACACTCAACTCTACTTCTCATTTCACTACTGTAATGCTCTTCTAGTGGGCCATCAAACTCTTGCAACTGATCCAGAACGCAGCGGCGAGGGTGATCTTTAACGAGCCGAAGAGAGCGCACGTCACGCCTCTCTTCATCAGTCTCCACTGGCTGCCAATAGCCGCTCGCATCAAATTCAAGGCACTGGTGCTCGCCTTCAAAGCAACCACTGGCTCTGCACCAATATACCTAAACTCACTGGTTCAGACTTACACACCCTCCAGGAGCTTACGTTCTGCCAGTGAACGACGCCTTGTGGTGCCATACCAAAGAGGTATGAAATCACTCTCACGGACCTTTTCCTGGACCGCCCCCACCTGGTGGAATGACCTGCCTATCTCAATTCGAGCAGCCGAGTCTGTAGCCATTTTCAAAAAACAGCTAAAGACACGCCTCTTCCAGCAGCACCTGACCAATCAAGAATAGCACTTAACATTCTATTCATTTTCTGTCTGTCTAATTTATAAAAAAATAAATAAAAAAAAGTGTCCTGTGTGTTCTGTGTTAGATTAACTGAGACTTGTTACAGCACTTGCATACTGTTGCCTTTGACTGTTCTAGTTGCTTCTATTGCTCTCATTTGTAAGTCGCTTTGGATAAAAGCGTCTGCTAAATGACTAAATGTAAATCACTTTACTCATGGGGACCAAAAAATATCCCCACAAGGGCAGGGATTTCGGATATTGCCATATTTGTGGGGACATTTTGTCCCCATAACGTAGGCTTTACCAGGCCACACATACACAGAGAGAGAGAGAGAGAGCACACATCACTTTTAAAATACAGTTCAATTGATGTTCGGTCATGTGTTTACATTACAACTTGGCTTTCCCAATCAGATTTTAGAGGTGGAACTATGTGTTTGACAAATGATTTTTTTCATAGATTTGTACGCTCCCTCTCTTTCTTTCAAGACTAAAGTAGCTTTATTCCCTCTCTCTCTCTCTCTCTCTCTCTCTCTCTCTCTCTCTCTCTCTCTCTCTCTCTCTCTCTCTCTCTCTCTCTCTCTCTCTCTCTCTCTCTGTCTCTCTCTCCATGCAGTCTGAGGTGTACCTGGCGTATTTGGTGATTGATTCTCCTGCAGTGCTGCAGTCGTAATGAGGCGGCAGGTGTTTGGGAAATGCTAAGGGTAGCAGATCTCCCATCACTCAGCTCACTTCCAATTAAACTCATACGGCATGTCCTCCTCACGACGACGGCTGTAATGGAATTAAAACGAACAAGAAAGGTGGCGTCTAACTCCGTATGTGCCACTAAACTATTTATTCTGCTGGGAGAAAGGCTTTTCTTTCATTATTTATGTGAAGAAATAAATGAGCAGTTCTCATTCCAGGGTTACGGCGCAGACTGCTGACTCAGAGCTTTGGACCGGAGCACTTAATTCCCTAATCTGTATTCCTTTGGCCTGTGGAGTACAATACTTTCGCTTCTCAGTATTCCTGCTTATAAAGCTCATTTGAGCTCATATATTTGAGTCTGAATGGAATAAATACTAATAGCTTTCACTTCTAGAATTAAAAGGGGATTTCAGACAAGGCAATCTACAATAAAGAAACATGCAAACCCTATAGAACTGTGAACTATTACGTTTATTATATCAAAGAAAAAAGGCGTATCATGATGCAGCCATATAGTGAGCTAATATGGGCAGAGTAGGTACTTACAAATTGTAATTAGTAATGTAATCCATTACCTTACACATTTAGGAATGAATATAATCTAGTACTTTTCAATTTATTTGAGATTATGTTTGACCTAACTCATTTAACACATTGAATTGTATCCAACTTACAAAAAAAATGACCAATGATTATGTTTTAGTACAATTAAATGCAAAGAAAGTTGGCTTAACCAGTGAAAAGAAGTTGGTTCTACAATCGTTGGACCAACCTAGTATTAATTATGAATTCGATTTGTAAATGCAAACAATGCATTCTGGGTGCATCATGCAAAACTCATCCATGGCTCTCTGTGGGAGTAAATCTCACAGGAGGTCAAAGTGCTTAGTGTACAATCTGTTTTAAAACGTATTTCTGAATAAAGCCGTGCTGGATCTTTTCTAGAATCACAATAAAACAAAGTTAATAGTATATTGCTCATATTAAACTCATATTAAATCAGTTAATTATGCCACTACACAATGAATATATTGTTATCATCGAGTAGCCGATGATAACTTTGCCGATGAATTTTCTTGCCATAGCAAATAGTGATGGGAATTTTGGTTCTTTTCCGCGAACTGGTTCTTTCGGACAGTTCGTTTCAATGATCCGGTTCAAAAAAACGGTTCAGCGGTTCCTTTACATCCTCACGTAATGACGTCATTTCTATCATCCCGGCGGATGAAAATACATTAAAACACATTCATACAAAGTCATTTGTAATCATAACTTAGTATAATAATAATAAGTATCGTCATGAAAATATCATGCATTATTGATAAAACAAATAAATGTTTAGTTTGACCGTTTTACAATCCATGCATTGTGTTTCCAAACTTTAAAATTATACAGTGATAAGACAGCAATTACACTCACCTAAAGGATTATTAGGAACACCATACTAATACTGTGTTTGACCCCCTTTGCCTTCAGATCTGCCTTAATTCTACGTGGCATTGATTCAACAAGGTGCTGAAAGCATTCTTTAGAAATATTGGCCCATATTGATAGGATAGCATCTTGCAGTTGATGGAGATTTGTGGGATGCACATCCAGGGCACGAAGCTCCCGTTCCACCACATCCCAAAGATGCTCTATTGGGTTGAGATCTGGTGACTGTGGGGGCCATTTTAGTACAGTGAACCCATTGTCATTGTCAAATACTCAGACCGGCCCGTCTGGCACCAACAACCATGCCACGCTCAAAATTGCTTAAATCACCTTTCTTTCCCATTCTGACATTCAGTTTGGAGTTCAGGAGATTGTCTTGACCAGGACCACACCCCTAAATGCATTGAAGCAACTGCCATGTGATTGGTTGATTAGATAATTGCATTAATGAGAAATTTAACAGGTGTTCCTAATAATCCTTTAGGTGAGTGTATGTGATGAACATGTTTCAAACATGATTAATTTTATACACATGAAACCTGCATTTCGTTCCTCTGAACAAATGACATGCATTTTCAGCTCATCGGTTCTCAGTATCAAACATGTCCGACAGAAACGGTTCTCGATTCTGTACTGATGATCCGGTTGTACACGCATGCTCAGCTCATCGGTTCTCATCGAACGTGTCCAAAAGAAACGGTTCGTTCAGATTCGAGAACTGTTAACTGGAGAACCGCTGTACGTTCGGTAGTACACACGCATGCTTAGTATCAGCTGCTTGTGAGTTCTCATCAGTTCTCTCAGCATGTCTCAGTTCAGTGAACTGTTGTAGTTACCAGTAACATATACTTCAGGATATTAGTTTATTTCTAGTCGGAGTGACTGTCACTCATGTCAGAAAGCTAGTAACTTATGGATCAGCGCTGACTCGAGACGCGAACCGTTTAGAACGATTCAGTCCGATTTGGTGAACTGGTTCGACCAGTTCACTAAAAAGAACCGGTTCAAAAGAACGATTTGTTCGTGAACCGGACATCACTAATAGCAAACTCAGTTACAGCAGCCAGAGAAACACTAACATTAAAAAGTTGTCAAACTGCCCAACTAAAGAAAATACTGATCACCATGATGGTGACATAAATAAACAATTTTCAACACAAAATCAAAAAACTATAAAGACTCAATCAGCTGAACAAAAGATCTTAAATTGGGAGATGTGACCTTACTCAGTTAATTGAGTTAAGTGAACTACTTTGTTTAAAAGTTGAGTAAACTCAAAAAAGCTGTGCAGCAAGTTGCCTTACAATTTTAAGTTATGTCAACTTTTCTTTTTTTCTTTTTTTACAGTGAATAGGATAATATTGTACCATATTGATATAAAAATGCAAAGAGAAAGAAAATATATTCCATTATTTCCAATCAACAACATGAAGATTATTAAACATTACATCATATATATACTGTGTGCGTGTGTGTGTGTGTGTGTGTGTGTGTGTGTGCGCGTGCGTGTGTGTGTGTGTGTGAAAAAATAAATTGGAATTATACATTTTAATAAATACTCATTATTTATTAATATATTTATGTTTGTTTAAATATAAATACATTTCTAATAGGAAATCATTTTTTCAAAGTTGTAAATAAAGCAAAGATTATTGAAGTACGATTTACAAGAAAATATTATTTCAGTATTTCTACTGCAAAATGTCACATTTGATTTAATTTGTTACTTGCCTTTTCTTTGTAATTATTTGTGAAGCTTTTGTACTTATTTAGCAATTTCTGAGTGAAAACCTAGGAGTTAATATTTGGTTTAGTATTTGTTTATCATGTAAAATTTATGTAGGCAATCAGATAAATCTGCCGAAACCCAGTGTCAAACAAGCAGTTTTACCACCCTAATGGCACCCCCAACATAAAATACCGTCTCTTTGCATGTCTGGAGAATGAGGGAGAAGTGATCCTGTAAATGAGATTTATGCCTTCAGTGCTGATTTTAGTCCCACTGTAATATATGCTTGTAGCTGCCTCTGGAACATTTATACTGCTGAAGTCGGCCCATGCTAATCACCTCATGACGTTAATGTGTCCATCAGGAACACTAAGAGTGTTTGGCTTCAGTCTTAAAGGCAAAAATGCTCTCAAGTGTGTTTTCAGGTGTGCTGATCACTATAGATCTTCTTTTTGAGCTTGACAAGAAGAAGGCAGAAAAGTTTCTCATATCTATGACAATAGTTAGATGGCTTTGAACTGTACACCAAAGCCACAATTTTCCACTTGTATTATTAGATCACACCAGTGCTGTATCATTTACCGGCGTGTGATGGTTTTGATCCATCGCAACATTTTTTGCTTGGCATTTCATTATTGAGGCCTTCTGCATGAAAGAGCAACCAATATCCTTCAGTATAGCTTCATCTGGGCCCCAGGTGCTTGGCTGTGCATTGTATTTTGGGATACAACCAGGAACTGGAAGATGCATTGCACTATCTTTGCTATTCCTGGTTAGCGATTACTGATGGGTTTTTCTTGGCAACTGCCCTTCTCAAAAAGCTGAAACTGCATCACGCCAATTTAGTTGGCCAATACTTGAAGTAACCTTAGCTGTAGAGCACAACAATAGGTTTGCAGGGGTAAAACCCCCATCAATTTTCTATAGAGATATTGATTTTTAATGATTCGGCAGAAATCCGACCAAACATGAGGTTTTTAATGGTGTATGTTTATGCTAATGGTATGCTATCCATTGTAAACTATATTAACTATATTTTAAAAAGAATATAGGATAGGATTATGTCCATAATCTTGAACACACACACACACACACACACACACACACACACACACACACACACACACACACACACACACACACACACACACACACACACACACACACACACACACACACACACACACACACACACACACACACACACACACACTGTGGTGTTGTTGTTATTGCAGGGTTAAAGAATCTGTTTTCCTCTTTTGTAGTGATTCTTGAATCTTCTGAAAGGGGCGAGGTGAGAATCTTGAACACACACGCACGCACGCACGCACGCACGCACGCACGCACACACACACACACACACACACACACACACACACACACACACACACACACACACACACACACACACACACACACACACACATCTGTGTTCACTATCTTTGTGGGGACTCTCCACAGACAATGGTTTTTATACTGTACAAACTGTATATTCTAACCCCTCCCACATGAAAAAATACTATAGTATATTATAGTAAAATTACTCTAGTAAATACTATAGTGTTTTTGAACCGTAGCCTACTATAGTAAATATACTACAGTAAATGAACAAAGTGTAGTACTATAATATACTACAATTTACTGTAGTATCTTTACTTTAGTATGGTTCAAAAACACTATAGTATTTACTAGAGTAATTGTACTGTAATTTTACTATAATATAGGCCTATAGTATTTTTTCATGTGGGCTTACATTAACCCTACCCCTAAACCTACCCATCACACAAAACTTTATGCATTTTTACATAAAAAAAAAAAAAAGAAAAATCATTCTGTATGATTTATAAGCTTGTTTTCTCATGGGGACGGTGACACGAGTCCCAATGAGTGCATTGCACACATTATGTGCACAATATTTAAAATATAGGCTATTGCTATACAACTGTTGTTTTGATTCGTTTATATCATTGAAAAAATGCTGCACTTCACTGGCTAGTATACCGATCTCGGATGTTTTTTAGTCAGCTTAACTTTAGTGTTTTGAACCAGAGAACGATGCTCGGAACGCGAATGAATCACTTTTGATCTGAATCAGTCACCTTTCTTGATTGAGTCTGAATGATTCGGACACTGAGTCGTTTGGAGCGGTTTCTGGCTCTATAAACAATAATGCGATTTAGGAGGCAAAGAACAAAAAAACGCTACATTGAGTGGAATATAAAGTTAAAATCAACTGAAACAAGCTTGGAAATGATGTTTGACCGCGTCGAAAGTCTGCGCGTGCGCCGGTTGTCAACAACTCTGTAGCTGTCTGCAGGTAAATACATTTTACGACCAAAAGAATTTTCACATAATGGATGTATAAACATAAGGTATATGATATCGGTTATTAACCATGGTACTGCAATACCTGAAAATAGACTTTTTTGAGAAACTTCAAAGCTCTGTGTCATAATGTAATTTACTTTGTCAAAGCTCCTTATTGTTACTGCCATTTATAGCTATATCTTTAACCAATTGACTATTTACCTGGCCCATAGGCTATACTCTCTCTCTCTCTCTCTCTCTCTCTCTCTCTCTCTCTCTCTCTCTCTCTCTCTCTCTCTCTCTCTCTCTCTCTCTCTCTCTCTCTCTCTCTCTCTTTAATTTAAATAAAAAAATGACAGTGCAAATAATGTTGCTTCAGCAATGTTTCCTTTTGATACTGTGCAGCCAAAAACAAAAAAGAGAAAAAGTTTACATTTTCTCCTTTGACACATCATATCACATAACGCTTTGTCTTTGTCTTTGTCTCGGTCGAGCAATTTCATTCCTTGGAAACTTGGAAAATAAAAAATGACCCTTTGCTGATAAAATGGAGTCCCTTTTATCAAATCTTTTGCCTTGAGGTTGAGCCAGTGAATATTTCTTCTGCTGCTGTAAATGTGCTTCTGCAGAGGCTGAAGTTCATCTCTTCGCCTTTAGTTCAAAGACGCTTCAGTGTTCAAGTTTATAAGACAACAGGGAGCTTCTCTCATGTCTTAAATCCCAGAAGGCTCAGCGGGAGTCCTTGACAGATTCCTGGTGAATGTGCGCAGCATGGGAGCTTTTTCATAGTTCCTCAAATCAAGTGTGGATTGAAGTCTATACAGTTTTAGGTTACAGTTGTCTGCATATCATTGCATAAAAACAGCAGTGTTTAAACCATGCCCTGAGCCCATAAATACAAGTTTTTTTCTGTAACTCAACAGTGCATATCATTAAAATGTAAATGTCTTCTTTAGGGGATGTTACCAAAGCAACTTTTATTCGGTTGTATTGATTCCTTCAGGAACCAAGATGAATGCGTGAGTAGAGGAATAAAAACACAGTATCAATACAAATGTAATGGCATTAATAGAATGGACAAAAAGTATTGTGTTTGCGTGAGAGTATGACAGCTTTACGGATTGATTGATCATGGCTTGAAGGCTATTGATTGCATGGAAGATCTTAAAAAGTTCATTTAAGCCAGTTGGGAGATCTGAGCAAATGTGTATTCCTTTCATGACTTTGTACGAGTGACCTGCTAACTATGCGATTTCAGTGAAAAGGTCAGGTATCCACCTGGGCATTTTAAGTTGTCCGCAGCATTGCTGTAAGATCCGATGTTCTGGAAGGGACAGGGTCAAGGTCATGTGACGTTAACACCGCTGGGAAACTCAAAACCCTTTTCCTTGTAACATTTCATCAGCTTACTGTTTGTATATTTGGTATTTTAAATGGAATAGTCTCCCAAAAATGAAAATGGTAATTAATCGCCCTGATGTCTTTTCAAATTTGTATGATTTCCTTTCTGCAGTGACAATTTAACATATTACTAATTAAATGATGAAGTTAATACACAAATACTATGAAAATACAAAATTATACATGTATTTTCCATTTTAGAAGGGTACATTTGGAAGATTATTTCTGTATGGGTTTAAAAATACAATTAAAAATACAAAAAACAATTATACAGTAGAGGCAATTTAGGACAATTGTCATCTTCACCCTTTATTCAAATATTATTAAAATGTGTTATTTTGTAAGCATATTTTATTCATAGTTGTGCTTAGAGTCAGTTGTTTAATTTGTGATAATTTTTATTTGTGTGGACTAGGGCTGTCACGATATTAGATTTTTCACACCACGTTTATTGTGGCCAAAAATTTTTACGATATCGATATATCACGATATCTATAGAAACCTTGGGGGGAAAAGTTATCAAATGAATTGGTAACACTTTACAATAAGGTTGTATTACTTAACATTAGTTAATGCATTGGTTAACGAACTAACCATGAACGCATTCCTTCAGCGCAGCTGCAAGAGTTATGGCCTTTTTACACCTGCCCTGTGAAGAGATCAGGAGTAAATGTCTTCCGAAATTCTTTCAAGTCGGATTTAAATCCGATCACTCAGATCCAGGTTAAACCACTTAACTGATATGCAGAAGGTTGCTGGTTCAATCCCAGCGGTCACCACCAGTGTGCCCTTTAGCAAGGCACTTTATTCCACGTTGCTCCAGGGGGATTGTCCCTGTAATTAATGCACTGTAAGTTGCTTTGGATAAAAAGCGTCTGCCAAATGCATAAATGTAAATGTTAATAACTAATTATGTTGTCGTCATGCATGATTTTTTTCTATGCTGTAGTTTGCATTTTTTGCCAAATAATTCTGTCAGATAAATACCTTAACCAAGTTTAGTGTTTTGTTCTTCCTTCTTATTTAAAATATTTAAAAACTATTAAAAAAACCTCAAATTTGATGGTTGAGTGGAACTTGTATATATTTAATATATGCCAATAAACTTACAGGGAGTGCAGAATTATTAGGCAAGTTGTATTTTTGAGGATTAATTTTACAACATTAATAATTAAACAACAACCATGTTGTCAATGAACACAAAAAACTAAAAACAAAAAATATTTTTGGAAGTGGTTTTTAGTTTTAGCTATTTTAGGGGGATATCTGTGCAGGTGACTATTACTGTGCATAATTATTAGGCAACTTAACAAAAAACAAATTTATACCCATTTCAATTATTTATTTTTACCAGTGAAACCAATATAACATCTCAACATTCACAAATATACATTTCTGACATTCAAAAACCAAACAAAAACAAATCAGTGACCAATATAGCCACCTTTCTTTGCAAGGACACTCAAAAGCCTGCCATCCATGGATTCTGTCAGTGTTTTGATCTGTTCACCATCAACATTGCGTGCAGCAGCAACCACAGCCTCCCAGACACTGTTCAGAGAGGTGTACTGTTTTCCCTCCTTGTAAATCGCACATTTGATGATGGACCACAGGTTCTCAATGGGGTTCAGATCAGGTGAACAAGGAGGCCATATCATTAGATTTTCTTCTTTTATACCCTTTCTTGCCAGCCACGCTGTGGAGTACTTGGACGCGTGTGATGGAGCATTGTCCTGCATGAAAATCATGTTTTTCTTGAAGGATGCAGACTTCTTCCTGTACCACTGCTTGAAGAAGGTGTCTTCCAGAAACTGGCAGTAGGACTGGGAGTTGAGCTTGACTCCATCCTCAACCCGAAAAGGCCCCACAAGCTCATCTTTGATGATACCAGCCCAAACCAGTACTCCACCTCCACCTTGCTGGCGTCTGAGTCGGACTGGAGCTCTCTGCCCTTTACCAATCCAGCCACGGGCCCATCCATCTGGCCCATCAAGACTCACTCTCATTTCATCAGTCCATAAAACCTTAGAAAAATCAGTCTTGAGATATTTCTTGGCCCAGTCTTGACGTTTCAGCTTGTGTGTCTTGTTCAGTGGTGGTCGACTTTCTGCCTTTCTTACCTTAGCCATGTCTCTGAGTATTGCACACCTTGTGCTTTTGGGCACTCCAGTGATGTTGCAGCTCTGAAATATGGCCAAACTGGTGGCAAGTGGCATCTTGGCAGCTGCACGCTTGACTTTTCTCAGTTCACGGGCAGTTATTTTGCGCCTTGGTTTTTCCACACACTTCTTGCGACCCTGTTGACTATTTTGAATGAAACGCTTGATTGTTCGATGATCACGCTTCAGAAGCTTGGCTATTTTAAGACTGCTGCATCCCTCTGCAATATATCTCACTATTTTTGACTTTTCTGAGCCTGTCAAGTCCTTCTTTTGACCCATTTTGCCAAAGGAAAGGAAGTTGCCTAATAATTATGCACACCTGATATAGGGTGTTGATGTCATTAGACCACACCCCTTCTCATTACAGAGATGCACATCACCTAATATGCTTAATTGGTAGTAGGCTTTCCAGCCTATACAGCTTGGAGTAAGACAACATGCATAACGAGGATGATGTGGTCAAAATACTCATTTGCCTAATAATTCTGCACTCCCTGTATATATTCATTTCAATATGAATTATTATGAAAGCTCTATTTTAATTTTTAATAATGAATGTTATTGTAATAGTAACATTTCTTATTTTTATTTAGCAATAATAATAATCATAATTATTATTATTAGTCACATTAATATATAAACACAAAATGTTATATACACACTTTTCACTTGAAATCGCAATCGCAATTTTAACCAGAATAATCTCAATTTTGGAAATGTATATTCAGTACATTTCCATGTCCTGCACTTACGCAACCACTGTATATCCTGCACTTGCTGCTATTGCACTTCTGGTTAGACCTAAACTGCATTCCGTTGCCTTGTACTTGTACTTGTGTAATGACAATAAAGTTGAATCTAATCTAATCTAATTAGATATTTTCCCCAAATCGTGCAGCCCTAGTTATAAAGTATATAAATTTGTATATATATATATATATATATATATATATATATATATATATATATATATATATATATATATATATATATATATATATATATATATATATAAAAAGGACAGATTTTGCTAGATAAGACCCTATTCCTCAGCTGGGATCATGGGATCCGTCAACATTTTGGTTGCCATTGAAATGCATTGTATGGAGAAAAATTTGGAATGTTTTCCTCAAAAAACTTAACTTCTTTTCCACTGAAGAAAGAAAAACATGCACATCTTGGATGGCATGGGGGTGAGTAAATTATCAGGAAATGTTCATTTTGAAGTAAACTAATCCTTTAACTCGATATTCATTTGTTGGTTGAACATAATTTCATTTGAAGTTGTCAAAACTAATGCAAACTGTTTTTGTAGCCAACATTTGTTTACATTTTTTCTTTTCTTTTTGGATATATTAGGAGGTTTTTGTGTTAGTGCACTTCTTCAGATCAACACAAATCCTACTAGTTTCATGGAAAGACTCATATAAATGCAAAGGGGTTTTTTTTGTGATGAACTAAATCTTTCCTCTGTCTTAGAATGCGTTCCCGTCTTGGCCTTAGCACTCTGAACCCATCCTGATTAACCAAGTCCATGATCAAAAATTCACTCTGGGCTTAGGAGACAGATGGGGATGGCTCCTTCTCCTCTGTAGGCTCATATTTGAAATTCAGTCTTTTCTTCTTCTCATCTCCGTCTTTTCTCTCTGAACCGTATCAATGAAAGAAAACATAATAGGACAAGGATAAAGACGCCCACAGCCAGGCACATCTCGTCGCTTCCCAGTTAATGTAAAACCAGACTAATGAAAGTTCATTTATCATCACAGCTGGTTCTGTCTTCCCCTGCTTCTAATTTAATCAGTTGCTCTTTTATCTGTTTCTTGTCTCTTTTATGAGTACAGAGCCATGCAGTGAGTGACCTTTGAAGATACACAGATCAGGGGGAACCCTTCACCAGTAGAACCACAGGGTTCTTCCCGTGGGAAGCTGACACTTCAGCTTTCATCCCCAGCATCTCTTCGGTAAGACTTAGCCGTTGCGTATAGTGCGCTCTGTCTGTCTCCGTCTAACCTTGTTACCGTGTTAGAGTCTAACATGTTCATTTTAATTGGTTCTGATTGAATATATCAAACATATCATCGTATCAAACGTCTTTATTAGTGCCTTTGATAACTTAAAGCGGTCATGAACTGGATTTTTTTTATTGTTTTATAATGTTTCCTGAGGTGCACTTATAACTTTAATATGATTTTTACATCACAAAATTGTCATAATTTTGAAATAAATGGCTGTTTTCTACCCCGATTTAGTCTCTGATTTGAACGCTCTCTTTGAAGGGGCGTGTCAGTTGTGAGACTTCAGTGTAAACACCCACTGCTGTGATTGGCTGACATCTTTGCATATGAAATAAGTATTACATGTGGAACCCTCTCGCAAACGTTTACTACATTTTTACTATTACAGCTGTCGAAATGACTCTTTGAAAAGTGTTGATTATTGCATTATATCAAAGACTATAGATATAGAAAGACATTATCAATGGGCGAAACTGCAACACGCGATATGTAAGGGCCGTGACATACCAAGCTGACAGTCGGTCGTCGGCCACCACCAGGCCGTCGGTGAGCATCTGTCAGGCTATTTTTGCGGTGTGTTCCACACATCCGCTTTAGTTGGGCTCACGTCAAAAAACTAGTGGCGATGAAAGCTGATGTGACCGTTGAAAACACCAAAAGGACTACAGGTGACGGATATCTAGCATATCTTAGCCGTTGCATATAGTGCACACCACAAAAAATAGGCCGGCCGACGCTCAACGACGGCCCAACATTAGAACAGCCTTCTGTCTGTGCTGTCCTGACTTCTTTGCTCGCTTTCATCACCTTCACTTATTCTCATGCACTGACTCGTTCACTAAGCTGAACAGCCAATCAGAGTTGTCTCTCACTGACTAAAATTCTGAATTAGGGCCCTGACACATCAAACCGATGATCGGTCGTTGGTCAACGTCATAAGAAAAGCGAAAGTGATGAAAGCGAGCAAAGAAGTCAGGGCGGCTGGTCTAATTTTATGTCATCTTACCTGAGCAATTCAGTCTTTGCTCACACAGGTCTATGATAGTGCATGACATATTCATATTCACTGCATTGAATACATATTCATATTCAATACGTTCTTTAACGTTCAGCATTATGGGTCTGACTGATTCAGGTTCAGATGTGTACATGAAGAAAATTCTGAGGCCGACTTTTAGGATTTCAAGGATTTCTGCGGTGCTCTGACACATCCCGCCGTTGGGCCGCGACCGCCGTTGAGTTTCGGCCTGCCCAATTTTCACAGTGTGTTCCTCACCGTCAGATCT
The DNA here is from genome assembly GCA_023566225.1 of Romanogobio albipinnatus. NCBI lineage: Eukaryota > Metazoa > Chordata > Actinopteri > Cypriniformes > Gobionidae > Romanogobio > Romanogobio albipinnatus. The sequence goes on along the minus strand of CM042260.1, from coordinate 35,229,256 downwards.
AGTTGGCCGATTGAGCATGTTGAATTGGCGTCCTTTACCGTCGGTGATAGAGAGAACTCTAATTGGCTGTTCAGTTAAGTGAACAAGTCAGTGCATAAGAAAAGCGAAAGTGATGAAAGCCAGTAAAGAAGTCAGGGCGGCTGGTCTAATTTTACTTCATCTTACCTGAGCATTGCAATACGCAAATATTTTCATAACAACATGAGCTGTATGGAATGAAGAAAGTGATCAGCATGAGTAATATTCAAAATGGTAATTAAGCGCTGCTTTTTTACGGTTTGTATGTCAGCAGTCCTAGTTTCTGTTTCTCTTTTTGAATGACAAATATAGACTATTGATACCGGCTGCTTATAGACAGTTATTTCGTTGCAGGCACATAACGCATATTCTAGTTGTCCGTCGCCTGTAGTCTTTGCCATGTTCAAGTGCATCTTTTTGGCCCAGATGCAGCCAGTGCGAGGCGACAACACAATTCACTTTTATCGCCACTAGTTCTTTGAAACTTTGACTTGGAGTGTCACAGCCTTAAAGTGACCAGCCACATTTGTTTCACTTTTTGTATAACAGTTTAATCAGATTAATGTGTACATATATCACTGCTGCTCACCGCTTTCACCCCGGATTTAGACACGTGGTGACCTTCCAGATTCTGGAGCAGGCGCCTGCTTGCCCAGAACAACAAGTCCACCCATCTCTTAGGATGCCCGTAATCCACCTCCAATACTGATCTGTAAGACAAAATATTAGAGTTTCCCAAAACATACTGATAACGTGCTTTCTCTCAGTGAGAGATACAGACAATAGTACAGGCAATGTTCATCTTGATTCTTTAGTGTTTCAGTAAAAGGAAATATAAAATGAATAATATATAATAAAAATTAAAGACAAATCCATATTTCATATTTGGAAGCCGGGCTAAGTGAGCAAAGTGTTACAGCACTCCTGTCAGGTTAGGGATGTGTGATACCTCCAAAATCCAAACACACGACAACATGTTCTTAAATCAAGTGTTTTAGTCCAGTTCGGAGTTGGTTCGACTGACGAGCCTTTCCACGGGCAAGAGAGCCACCACAGAGCCAGGTCTTACGTCACTGTATACATCTCATCTTTCTCAGCAACACTAGCGAGGCAGCGGGAAACACAAACACACCAGGCTTGTTCGAATCAAAAGCATAAGGAGTCGTATGCTCTCGTCATACGGCGATCGGTCTGCACAGCACCGCTGCATCTCGAACAAGCCTTCCATCAACAATGGTGAACGTTGCGTTACTATTGATGCACATGGCTTTACGATCCTACATCGGCATTAAAACACAGCAAATCCAACGCATTCGTGCAGCTAGCTGTAATTTGTATAGACGGAGATTACAAACAAGCTGCAGCTATTAGCTACATTAGCTGCTATTTCAATAATGGCGGATCTCAAGTTTGTGTTTGACCCCGCCCCCAGCCCCTGACACAAGCGGTTCTTACTTGTAGACCAGCAATGTTTTGGTGCTACTTAAGAACCACTTTTCCTGGTTCGGAGCTGGTGCTTTGGGTGTGGAAAGACAAAGAACCGATTTGAAACTAGGCTGTGGCTCCAAACTAGCACCAGCACTGCCTTGGTGGAAAAGGGGTTTCAGAGACCAAATACAAACTTTAGAAAACATAGGGGAAGAAACAATCATTGGTCCGATTGATTGAGCAAAATCATAACTGGAAAGAATCATTAAAAAATCATTATAATATAATAGAAAGATAAATATTGATTAAGGCTTTGATTATACATTTAATTAGGATATATACAATTATATTGAAGCGGCAGTCGATTTCAGAATCCAACCTTTCATTAGTGTCACGTGATCCTTCAGAAATCATTCTAATATAATGATTTGCTGCTCAATTTCCTGTTGAGAACAGTTGTGCTGCTTAATAGTTTTGTGGAAAGTGAAACCATGGTACATTTGTCTCATTTGGGATTCTTTGAAGCATAGAAAATTCCGCATTTATTTTTGAAATAGAAATCTAAGGTCTTTATCATTGAAAAATCTAGTGCAACCTTGCAAACTGTCAAATTCAGCAATTGCTTCTTCCTTGAAAGCACTTTTGTACTGAGAACTGACGTCTTCTGGTAGACTTTGAACATCCCATGCACCCTGGCTCACAAAAAATTTGCATTCAAACCAGCAAATCAAATTGACACTAGCGATTTCAACCATTTTTTTGTACAATGTGCTCCAAAAGTAGCAATGTACTTTGAGACGTGTCATCATAGGATATCAATCTTTGCTCACACAGGTCTATGATAGTGCATTACATATTCATATTCACTGCATTGAATACATGTTCATATTCAATACGTTCTTTGATGTTCAGCATTATGGGTCTGACTGATTCAGGTTCAGATGTGTACATGAAGAAAATTCTGAGGCCGACTTTAAGGATTTCAAGGATTTCTGTGGTGCATTGTAAATTTTCAAGGATGTAGAAACATGTCTAGATGTATTCAGTCATGAAGGGTTTTCATGCTCTTGAATGAATCACGTTACATAACTTCCATGTGGCCTTCAATTTGTCTACATACCCAAATAATATTTTAATAACAGTTGTGAGGAGCAGATTTTAGAGTGAAATGTGACATTAAATACATCATAATTATGGAGGTAAATGACAAAGTAACAGCAGTCTGTTGAAAGTATTTTATAAAAAATACTTCACGATACATCTCTAAAATTAGGCTTGTTTTTCTGGTCTATTTTTTGGTTTAGAACAGTGAAGAAAGAAAATCAGGAGACCTGTAATATTTTTAAGTAATCAGATGTTCTCATTTGCCATATATGAAAATAGTTACCCTGACACAGCAAAGACCTTTGAGTTAAATTTGTGTTTGATTTCAAAGCTTGTAAGGAGGATTTTTTTCTATAGGAGTATTTTTGAAAACATCTGTCGACGCTTTGATCCACATTCAGATTAAAATGTGCCTGTGTGTGCGGGGCAGAGGAATTTGTTGGTAACTTCTTAAGAAAGATTGTGTCTTTGATCAGTCCGAGCTTGTCCAGGCATCAAAAGAAGGAAGGGAAAAAAAGGCTCTATTTACAATAAGTGCAAATAGCGATAGACGCTATTTACTAAGTGAAAATAGTGATATATTCTATTTACACCATGTAAAAGTAGCAGTTCTTTGCAATATGTGTAAATAGTAATTATAGTAAATTAGTAGTTATTTTGACAGATACAGTGAGGAAAATAAGTATTTGAACACCCTGCTATTTTGCAAGTTTTCCAACTTAGAAATCATGGAGGGGTCTGAAATTGTCACCGTAGGTGCATGTCCACTGTGAGAGACATAATCTAAAAAAAAAAATCCAGAAATCACAATGTATGATTTTTTAACTATTTATTTGTATGATACAGCTGCAAATAAGTATTTGAACACCTGAGAAAATCAATGTTAATATTTGGTACAGTAGCCTTTGTTTGCAATTACAGCGGTCAAACATTTCCTGTAGTTTTTCACCAGGTTTGCACACACTGCAGGAGGGATTTTGGCCCACTCCTCCACACAGATCTTCTCTAGATCAGTCAGGTTTCTGGCCTGTCACAGAGAAACACGAATGTTTGAACTCCCTCCAAAGATTCTCTATTGGGTTTAGGTCTGGAGACTGGCTAGGCCAAGCCAGAACCTTGATATGCTTCTTACAGAACCACTCCTTGGTTATCCTGGCTCTGTGCTTCAGGTCATTGTCATGTTGGAAGACCCAGCCTCGACCCATCTTCAATGCTCTAACTGAGGGAAGGAGGTTGTTCCCCAAAATCTCGCAATACATGGCCCCGGTCATCCTCTCCTTAATACAGTGCAGTCGCCCTGTCCCATGTGCAGAAAAACACCCCCAAAGCATGATGCTACCACCCCCATGCCTCACAGTAGGGATGGTGTTCTTGGGATGGTACTCATCATTCTTCTTCCTCCAAACACGTTTAGTGGAATTATGACCAAAAAGTTCTATTTTGGTCTCATCTGACCACATGACTTTCTCCCCTGACTCCTCTGGATCATCCAAATGTTCATTGGCAAACTTAAGACGGGCCTTGACATGTGCTGGTTTATTTACATTGATTTCAAACCATGACGTCTTAGTGTATTACCAACAGTAACCTTGGAAACGGTGGTCCCAGCTCTTTTCAGGTCATTGACCAGCTCCTCCCGTGTAGTTCTGGGCTGATTTCTCACCTTTCTTAGGATCATTGAGACCCCACGAGGAGAGATCTTGCATGGAGCCCCAGTCCGAGGGAGATTGACAGTCATGTTTAGCGTATTCCATTTTCTTCCAATGATTGCTCCAACAGTGGACCTTTTTTCACCAAGCTGCTTGGCAATTTCCCCGTAGCCCTTTCCAGCCTTGTGGAGGTGTACAATTTTGTCTCTAGTGTCTTTGAACAGCTCTTTGGTCTTGGCCATGTTAGTAGTTGTATTCTTACTGATTGTATGGGGTGGACAGGTGTCTTTATGCAGCTAACGACCTCAAACTGGTGCATCTAATTTAGGATAATAAATGGAGTGGAGGTGGACATTTTAAAGGCAGACTAACAGGTCTTTGAGGGTCAGAATTCTAGCTGAAAAAGAAAATGCTCGCTCTACAAATTCGTGACTACCGCTACCGTGGGCATCATAAAGTGATTGCGCTTAGGGCATCAAAACGGCCAGCGGCGGGACTGTCCTTAGAGCAGGGGTAGGCAAGTTTGGTCCTAGTGAGTCGCTGTCCTGCAGAGTTTGGCTCCAACCCTGATAGACATCTTTCATAGAAGCTCTTATTGAGAATTAACAGAGGTTTAGATGTTGATGTTTTATTGAAAAATGTTTGGTCACCATTATGGTGATAAGTGTTTATTTTAGTTTGGCAGTTTGACTCTTGGCTTTTTATGCAAGTTTGTGGTTTTTGTTACAGAGTTAACAAAACAAATAATCTGCTTAAATCAAAAGAAGCCATAAACAAAAAATATCATTAAAAAAAATGTTTGACTGAACTCATCACTGATTAAAAATATTAATAAATAATATTCACCAACAATACTTTCTTGCCACAGATCAGAGAATTTTATTTTTAAATACATTTTTATTTTTAAATACAGAAAAAAGTTTAGACACACACAGATATCGAGAATCAGTTTATGAATCTCAACAATGGTGACATACTTAATCCTGCAATGCCTGCTGGGAGCCATGAGTTTTATAATGTGGTGGCTTAGTAGGGTTGGAGCTAAACTTTGCAGGACATCAGCTCTCTAGGACCGAACTTGCCTAGAGGTACAACAATGTACCGTACCACCACAGTGACGGCCACTTGTACCTTAAAAGGTACAATTTTGTACCTTTAAAGTACCTTTTTGTACCTTTTGTACTCATGTCGATCCCATGTCGATCGCATCAAAACTGAGATACTTAAGCCTTACGCTTTAATGACTACGCCACTGAAGACGAACGTCGTTTTTCAATCATGTTTGGCCCAACCAGGCATTGTTAGGCGGAGTTAGTGCGAATAGCACTTGCCAACAAGGCACGCTATGTGCACTTGGTGTAAATCGACACTCCGGGAAAGGAAACCCTGATGTGTGTGACCCTAAAAGACAGAAGTGAAGTGTTTTTGCCATAATTATGATTGGAAAAAATAATAATAAAATCTCCTGAATGCCTTGCCATCTAAAAACCATCATGAATGGCAAGAAAGAAGATGACTACTTTTCCATCTCAAGTTCTGGCAAGATTGGAGAAATGACAAGAAGAAAAAAGATACCCGGAGACACGCAGTGATATTCAAGAACGTAGACAGCGGCGGGTTTATGAATGTTGTACGCTTGATGCATTAGCAAGCAGCTCACAATTCAAAGAATATTTTCAATATCTCATGCTGATATGACACTGAGGAGATTGATGGCTGTTTGAAATGTAGACACTTGTAGTTTAGCATTCAAACTGTGACAGTATATTAAAACAAATGTCGATAGATATTATTTGAGGAAAAAACTAGCAGGGTTCATAGAAAAAGCTCTTTTTCATTTTAATCGCTTTATGTTTTAGATCGTTACTGGTGTGCGATAATAAACCATTTATATTCACTATTATACTTCAGAGTCAAACTCTTTTCTTGAGTCTGTTTGACTCAAAAGAATAATGTAAACCGAAGTAGGCTAGTTAAACTTGTATGTGCTTTACATGCTTGCTGACTTTATTTCCCTCACGGCCCATACAGAGATGTATTCGATTAGTGAAAGTGCCCCCATTATAAATTCTTTATTTAGAGGACGTTAAGAGCCAACCGGGACGCCGCGGCTGTGAGTCGAGCCATGAAACTGTAAACAGCAGCTTGAGACAAATGCACTCAAAGGGCACAGACAGAGGTACAAACCCTGACGCACCGAGAAAGGCCATTAATCAACACCACACATCCCATTACACCAATGTGATTATTTAAACCTCGTCCTGCAGGGGGAAAACCGCCTTAGCCACAACTCTTTTACAGCTTTGCTGATATCGCTCTGAAAATGATGTCTCTCGGCCATTAGTTCTCCAGTTCTGTGCAAAAAGTGGAACAGCAGGGTGGAAAAACCTCTTGATGAACTTCAAAAGATGCAATCTACAGTTAGCAACTCTGTTCAGGTAAACCGATGGCCAAAGCTGTGCTCAGCTGTATCTTTATTGAAGCACTCTTTGCCTTTTGGTTCCCTGTCGGTTTCTCTTATTAGATTTTCGCTTGCGTTTGATTGTGGAATAATAGCAAGGGTCAATAACTGCGCTTGGACACTTTCAGAGGCGATATGTCATAATAAAGTGATACAAGCTGCGATTAGATTGTCAGAGAGATGGACAAGGGAAAATCTTTTAAGTGTGTTGGGCATGTACTGTACAACAGGGTTGTGCTCCATTCATAAGAGAAAAAAATCAAATTAAAATGGAAAAACTGCTGTAAGTGTAGTTTTTCCATAATGTATTTCATTTTTCATTTTTCATTGTGAAGTCTTTTAATAAAAACTACAGTATCCTTGCATTAGTTACACAGCTAAATTGCTTAAAGGGGTCCTATTATACCCTTCTAAGAAGTCTTGATTTCGTTTTTGCATACGGGTGTGCTCGCGCCCAACCTCCATATGAATTAACTGAAAACATTCACTTATTTCACTGTTCTTCGTGCCAGTGTGCACGTACAGTCCGTAACACTAGCTACAACTTGCTGGTTGCTGTTGTGCCTGTAAAGTGACGCTGTTTAAAGTGTGTATCGCGATTCGTTTAACATGTCAACTGACTTGTATCGTCACACATTTGCATTGATTTTTTACTGGCTCCGTCGGAATCGTTACATCCCTACTCTCAGGAGCTCAGTGAATTCAAGCGTGGTACTGTGATAGGTTGCCACCTGTGCAATAAGTCCATTCTTGAAATTTCCTCACTACTAAATATTACATGCTCAACTGTTAGTGGTATTATAACAAAGTGGAAGCAATTGGGAACAACAGCAACTCAGCCATGAAGTGGTAGGCCACGTAAAATCACAGAGCGGGGTCAGCGCATGCTGAGGCACCAACTTTCTGCAGAGTCAATAGCTACAGACCTCCAAACTTCGTATGGCCTTCAGATTAACTCAAGAACAGTGTGTAGAGAGCTTCATGGAATGGGCTTCCATGGCCGAGCAGCTGCATCCCAGTCTTACATCACCAAGTGCAATGTAAAGCACTGGATGCAGTGGTGTAAAGCACGCCGCCACTGGACTCTAGAGCAGTGGAGACGCGTTCTCTGAAGTGACAAATCACGCTTCTCTGCCTGGCAACCCCATGGACGAGTCTGGGTTTGGCGGTTGTCAGGAGAACGGGACTTGTCTGACTGCATTGTGCCAAGTGTAATGTTTGGTGGAGGGAGGATTATGGTGTTTTTTTAAAAAAGGTTTGGGCTTTCCCTCTTAGTTCCAGTGAAAGGAACTCTTAATGCTTCAGCATACCAAGACATGTTGGACAATTTCATGCTCTCAACTTTGTGGGAACAGTTTGGGGATGGCCCCTTCCTGTTCCAACATGACTGCGCACCAGTGCACAAAGCAAAGCCCATGCAGACATGAATGAGCGAGTTTGGTGTCGAGGAACTTGACTGGTCTTCACAGAGTCCTGACCTCAACCCGATAGAACACCTTTGGGATGAATTAGAGCGGAGACTGTGTGCCAGGCCTTCTCGTCCAAAATCAGTGCCTGACCTCACAAATACGTTTCTAGAAGAATGGTCAAAAATTCCCTAAACATACTTCTAAACCTTGTGGAAAGCCTTCCCAGAAGAGTTGAAGCTGTTATAGATGCAAAGGGTGGGCCAACTACATATTAAAGGTCCCATGGCATGGATTTTTTATTTTATTTTATAATGTATTCTGAGGTGTACTTATATTGTTAGTATGATTTTTACATAATAAAATGTCATAATTTAGAAATAAAAGGCATTTTTTTCTATGCTGATGTTTGCCCTCTGGCTGAATGCCCTGTTTCAAGGGGCGTGTCTGCTGTGAGACTTCAGTGAAAACTCCCACTGTTGTGATTGGCTGACATCTTTGCATTTGAAATGAGTATTAGATCTTGTAGCGGAGGGGGCGTGGTTTAACGAGCTCTTTGAGGCACGAGCCTGCTGCCAGAGAGACCGATGGACCTGAGTTCACTTCTCATCAGTTCTCTCAGCACGTCTAGTGATAGTCTAGTCTAGTCACGTTCAGTGAACTGTTGTAGTTACTAGCATATACTTCAGGTTATTAGTTTATTTCTAGTCGAAGGGGCTGTCACTCATGTCAGAAAGTTAGTAACTTTAGTAAATTATAGATCAGCGCTGACTGGAGACACGAACTGCTTAGAACGATTCAGTCCAATTTGGTGAGCTGGTTCGACCGGTTCACTAAAAAGAACCGGTTCAAAAGAACGATTCGTTCACAAACCGGATATCACTAGTGAACCAGAGACGGAGCGATTGCTAACAAAGTTATATAGTAACTACTGAGTTGTGTGAGCACTGTCAGCGCAAGTTTATTTTGTTTGTATCTGAGAGTTCTGAATAAACACGAGTCCCAGTCATGCAGAGTCCGTCTTCCTCCTTAATCTACCAACTTTGTAACACATGTAATGTACCATTACAGCTGTTGAGATGAACGAGTTACGAGTAAGTGTTGATTATAGTATTATTTTTAGATATTTTCCTATCATATGAAAAGCATCAGTGACACGCATTGAGTACACAGCGCAAACAAAGACACAACAGCGCAGTAATCGAATGTAATGCAGTTTATTGTGGGAAGAGCTGGCTAGCCTAGCCCGGATACGCTCACCCCCTTCTGCTTAATCTCGCACCGCGTTTGGTGCCTCCGCTGTGGGCGAGATACAGTAGATCGGTGATGTTGAAGGCCGACCGGTCAGTGCAGCCCGAGCTTCGGCGTGCGTGAGGTTTATCTCTAAAGATGTGGCTCTGCCGATGTTGAGCAGAAACTCACGACGATGCAGTATGCAGATACTATTTTAGAACAGATAGACGCGACGAGATAGAAAACAAGATATAAAACACCGTTCTGTCGGGAGAGAGAGAAGCTGCAGCGTGTGCACGAATAATAAAGTTCTGTGTGAACTTGAATAATTAGCTACACTTCAGAAATCACTGATCACAGATCAGAAGGAACTGAAAAAAGATTTCTGTTTTCATTTGTACATCCAAACACTGAGAAACTGCCAGCATTCACTCGTTCACAAGCCATGATCTCTCGAGGACAAACAAATATGGCGCTCACATGGGCGTGCCAAATTCTCTGGGCAGAGGAAAGGGAGGAAACCGTTCCTGGTATGACGTCATAACAGGAAAATTCAAGATCAGCTCGTCTGGGCTGTCATTTTCTCAAAGGCAGAGAAAGAGAGCCAGAACTCTGTTTACACCGATCAAAATTTCTAGCCACTTGGGGACAATATTCAGGCTAGGGGAACTCATATTAATGTTGAAAAACCTCGTAAAATGAAAATTACGGATTAAGAATGGGATGTCATTAAATTTCATGTGCATATAAAGGCAGGCGTCCTAAAACCTTTGGCGATATAGTGTATTTACGATTTTTTCTTATATTTATATATATTATAAATTATATAAATATATATGCAGTATATAGTAGATGCAATTATTTCTTAAATATATACATGTGTTTGTGTGTGTGTGTGTGTGTGTGTGTGTATTCAAATATACATAATTAAACACAGTATACACACATATATTATGTAAACACAAACTTTTATTTTGGATTAATCGTGATGAATTGTTTGACAGCCCTAAAATGTTATTTATTCCTATGATGGCAAAGTGAATTTTCAGCATTATTACTCCAGTCATCGTTGTCACATGATCGAAAGACATGAATAGAATTTATTTTAAATAGATTTTTTTATTTTCATGTCTTTATTGTCACTTAGGTGAAATAATTCTGACTGACCCCAAACTTTTGAATGGTAGTGTATAGCCATAATTCATAAAATAGTTAATACGTTATTATATTGCTTATTTAATAGTTGTGTTGCAAAAATGTGTTAAACTAAAGCAAGTCCTCTGTTGTGTGACTGTAAAATTTCTTTGAATTGCACATTTGCTTCCTTTCATTCCAACTCCACATCATGAACTGAACAGGGGCCAATTGTTAAATGCTGAATCTTGCACAACATTGACAAACCCACTGTAAGGTTAGACAGTTGATGCTGCAAAACTAGTCCAATGACTCTGGAGGACAGTGGGAGTGCAGTAACCCTAAAATAACAGTTGCGGCAATGCTTAACTGCCAAATTGACAACTCATTGGTTGGCAGCTCATTAAAAGTCACATCCTTCTTGGAAACGGACATCGGCTGAGGTAAATGTTCCAGTAAGTCAGCTAGACTTCTGCTGAATTGACAGCTTTGGAGTATCTTAGTAGAAGAACACTGTTACTGGATTTGTTTCGCCTAAAACATAATGCAGATGGACCTTTTACATCTTGTGAGGTGGTAATTATGCTGATGATTTGCATATATTTAGGTAACATATCGGAGAGATTCACAATTTGTTTGGTTGATCTGGTTTCACTTGCAGATACAGCAATGGTGATGCATTAATAATGGGATCATATAGGCATCTTCACTGTGATGAGAAGCTATGCGACTCTCAATTCATCCTCTTGAAAAGCAAGACTCTTTTCAGATCTATTGCTGCTCACGGATTCTCTTGTCCTATATGCGGATTTTCGCACACTCCCTGTCTTCAGTCAGCCTGAATCCTTTGAGGGGTTTGTGTTGGGTGTGGTGTTGAATATGGATTGTTTATGTTCACAGTACACTTGAGGACAACAGTGTCTGGCCTACAGTATAACACCTATAATCAGAGCAATGCTGACAGATACAAGTGCCCTCCACAAAACAGGGCAATTCACGATTTGTCATTTAGCGGATGCTTTTTATCCAAAGCAATTTGCAACACAGAAATTGCTGAATTCCCTTTGGACAAACTTGGTGCTAGCGTTTCGGTTACCATTACACTATGGCCTAACCAGACATAATGCGATGAGATTAAAGCAGCAAGTAATTTCTCTGTCCTTACAGGATGCGTGATCAGACACAAGCACAGCCAATCAGAACGTATTTGATGTTATATGTACAGCTATGTGCAGAAGGATTTGGGGCCATTGATATTCCATTGTGGGCGATGCTCCCAAGTGTGATGCCACAATGAATAGAAACAAAGCAATGGGTAACTTACATGTGCATTAAGAATACTGTTTTTTAGTGTGTTTTGAGCTTACGAAACATCATTGATCGCTTTATATGATAAACAGATTGAATTTAGGCTTTTATTCACATATAAACATTCATCAACTCACACATCATCAGTTGTGGTAAACGGAAGCTCAAGCATGTTCGCTTGAAGTGCAAGAACCAATGAGGTTCATTCTTGTGTTACGCATCACGTTTGAGCTTCTGCAAGAGCCAATGAGGTTCATTCTCGTGTTACGCAGCACGTTTGAGCTTCAGCAAGAGCCAATGAGGTTCATTCTTGTGTTAAGCAGCACGTTTGAGCTTCAGCAAGAGCCAATGAGGTTCATTCTTGTGTTATGCAGCACGTTTGAGCTTCAGCAAGAGCCAATGAGGTTCATTCTCGTGTTAAGCAGCACGTTTGAGCTTCTGCAAGAGCCAATGAGGTTCATTCTCGTGTTACGCAGCACGTTTGAGCTTCAGCAAGAGCCAATGAGGTTCATTCTTGTGTTAAGCAGCACGTTTGAGCTTCAGCAAGAGCCAATGAGGTTCATTCTTGTGTTAAGCAGCACGTTTGAGCTTCAGCAAGAACCAATGAGGTTCCTTCTCGTGTTACGCTGCACAGTTGAGCTTCATCAAGAACCAATGAGGTTCCTTCTCGTGTTACGCTGCACAGTTGAGCTTTAGCAAGAACCAATGAGGTTCATTCTTGTGTTACGCAGCACGTTTGAGCTTCATCAAGAACCAATGAGGTTCCTTCTCATGTTACTCAGCACATTTGAGCTTCATCAAGAACCAATGAGGTTCATTCTTGTGTTACACAGCACATTTGAGCTTCATCAAGAACCAATGAGGTTCATTCTCGTGTTACGCTGCACATTTGAGCTTTAGCAAGAACCAATGAGGTTCATTCTTGTGTTACGCAGCACATTTGAGCTTCATCAAGAACCAATGAGGTTCATTCTCGTGTTACGCTGCACATTTGAGCTTTAGCAAGAACCAATGAGGTTCCTTCTCATGTTACGCTGCACATTTGAGCTTCAGCAAGAACCAATGAGGTTCCTTCTCATGTTACGCTGCACATTTGAGCTTTAGCAAGAACCAATGAGGTTCATTCTTGTGTTACGCAGCACATTTGAGCTTCATCAAGAACCAATGAGGTTCCTTCTCGTGTTACGCAGCACGTTTGAGCTTTAGCAAGAACCAATGAGGTTCATTCTTGTGTTATGCAACACGTTTGAGCTTCAGTAAGAGCCAATGAGGTTCATTCTCATGTTACGCAGCACATTTGAGCTTCAGCAAGAACCAATGAGGTTCCTTCTCGTGTTACGCTGCACATTTGAGCTTTAGCAAGAACCAATGAGGTTCATTCTTGTGTTACGCAGCACATTTGAGCTTCATCAAGAACCAATGAGGTTCCTTCTCGTGTTACGCAGCACATTTGAGCTTTAGCAAGAACCAATGAGGTTCATTCTTGTGTTACGCAGCACATTTGAGCTTCATCAAGAACCAATGAGGTTCCTTCTCGTGTTACGCAGCACATTTGAGCTTCAGCAAGAGCCAATGAGGTTCCTTCTCATGTTACGCTGCACATTTGAGCTTCATCAAGAACCAATGAGGTTCTTTCTCGTGTTACGCAGCACATTTGAGCTTCATCAAGAACCAATGAGGTTCCTTCTCATGTTACGCTGCATTTGAGCTTTAGCAAGAACCAATGAGGTTCCTTCTCGTGTTACGCAGCACATTTGAGCTTCATCAAGAACCAATGAGGTTCCTTCTCATGTTACGCTGCACATTTGAGCTTCATCAAGAACCAATGAGGTTCTTTCTCGTGTTACGCAGCACATTTGAGCTTCATCAAGAACCAATGAGGTTCCTTCTCATGTTACGCTGCACATTTGAGCTTTAGCAAGAACCAATGAGGTTCTTTCTCATGTTACGCTGCACATTTGAGCTTCATCAAGAACCAATGAGGTTCTTTCTCGTGTTACGCAGCACATTTGAGCTTCATCAAGAACCAATGAGGTTCATTCTTGTGTTACGCAGCACATTTGAGCTTCATCAAGAACCAATGAGGTTCCTTCTCGTGTTACGCAGCACATTTGAGCTTCATCAAGAACCAATGAGGTTCCTTCTCATGTTACGCTGCACATTTGAGCTTCATCAAGAACCAATGAGGTTCTTTCTCGTGTTACGCAGCACATTTGAGCTTCATCAAGAACCAATGAGGTTCCTTCTCATGTTACGCTGCACATTTGAGCTTTAGCAAGAACCAATGAGGTTCATTCTTGTGTTACGCAGCACATTTGAGCTTTAGCAAGAACCAATGAGGTTCATTCTTGTGTTATGCAACACGTTTGAGCTTCAGTAAGAGCCAATGAGGTTCATTCTCGTGTTACGCAGCACATTTGAGCTTCAGCAAGAACCAATGAGGATCCTTCTCGTGTTACGCAGCACGTTTGAGCTTCATCAAGAACCAATGAGGTTCCTTCTCATGTTACTCAGCACATTTGAGCTTCATCAAGAACCAATGAGGTTCATTCTTGTGTTACGCAGCACATTTGAGCTTCATCAAGAACCAATGAGGTTCCTTCTCGTGTTACGCAGCACATTTGAGCTTTAGCAAGAACCAATGAGGTTCATTATTGTGTTACGCAGCACATTTTAGCTTCAGTAAGAGCCAATGAGGTTCATTCTCATGTTACGCAGCACATTTGAGCTTCAGCAAGAACCAATGAGGTTCATTCTCGTGTTACGCAGCACATTTGAGCTTTAGCAAGAACCAATGAGGTTCCTTCTCGTGTTACGCAGCACATTTGAGCTTTAGCAAGAACCAATGAGGTTCCTTCTCGTGTTACGCAGCACATTTGAGCTTCAGCAAGAACCAATGAGGTTCATTCTCGTGTTACGCAGCACATTTGAGCTTTAGCAAGAACCAATGAGGTTCCTTCTCGTGTTACGCAGCACATTTGAGCTTTAGCAAGAACCAAAGAGGTTCATTCTCGTGTTACGCATCACGTTTGAGCTTCATCAAGAACCAATGAGGTTCCTTCTCGTGTTACGCAGCACATTTGAGCTTCAGCAAGAACCAATGAGGTTCATTCTTGTGTTACGCAGCACATTTGAGCTTCAGCAAGAACCAATGAGGTTCCTTCTCGTGTTACGCTGCACATTTGAGCTTTAGCAAGAACCAATGAGGTTCATTCTTGTGTTACGCATCACGTTTGAGCTTCATCAAGAACCAATGAGGTTCCTTCTCGTGTTACGCAGCACATTTGAGCTTCAGCAAGAACCAATGAGGTTCATTCTCGTGTTATGCAGCACATTTGAACTTCAGCAAGAACCAATGAGTTTCATTCTCGTGTTACGCATCACGTTTGAGCTTCATCAAGAACCAATGAGGTTCCTTCTCGTGTTACGCAGCACATTTGAGCTTCAGCAAGAACCAATGAGGTTAATTCTTGTGTTACGCAGCACATTTGAGCTTCAGCAAGAACCAATGAGGTTCTTTCTCGTGTTATGCAGCACATTTGAGCTTCAGCAAGAACCAATGAGGTTCATTCTTGTGTTACGCAGCACATTTGAGCTTCAGCAAGAACCAATGAGGTTCCTTCTCGTGTTACGCTGCACATTTGAGCTTTAGCAAGAACCAATGAGGTTCATTCTTGTGTTACGCATCACGTTTGAGCTTCATCAAGAACCAATGAGGTTCCTTCTCGTGTTACGCAGCACATTTGAGCTTCAGCAAGAACCAATGAGGTTCATTCTCGTGTTATGCAGCACATTTGAACTTCAGCAAGAACCAATGAGTTTCATTCTCGTGTTACGCATCACGTTTGAGCTTCATCAAGAACCAATGAGGTTCCTTCTCGTGTTACGCAGCACATTTGAGCTTCAGCAAGAACCAATGAGGTTAATTCTTGTGTTACGCATCACGTTTGAGCTTCATCAAGAACCAATGAGGTTCATTCTCGTGTTACGCAGCACATTTGAGCTTCAGATATAGGCAAAATTATATAAGCATGTACAGTACCATTTAAAAGGTTGGGGTCGGTTAGATTTTTATGCTTACTAAGGCTGCATTTATTTGATCAAACTGTTTTGAATTGAATTTCTACTTTAATATATTTTAAAGCGTAATTTGTTTCTGTGATCAAAGCTGAATTTTCATCATCATTACTCCAGTGTTCAGTATCACATGATCCTTCAGAAATTATTCTAATATGATGATTTGCTGCTCAAGAAACATTTCTTATTATCGTTGTTGAAATTGTTTTGGTGTGTGGAAACATTGTTTTTCATGATTCTTAAATAAATAAAAATCAAAAGAACAGCATTCATTTAAGCCTTTTTTCATGTTTTACTGTGACTTTTGATCAGTGTAATCCATCCTTTCTGAATAAAATTATTAATTTCTTACCAAACTCACCACAAACTTGTGTGTATATATATATATAGTTTGATCTGCTTTTTGTCACATTAGACCCACATTAGAGCAATTTTATGTCATGTATTAAAAGAGAATTAAGTGATGAAGCTCTGAATTATAGATCAACCTGCTAGATTTAAAATTCTAGATCAACCTTACATTAAAAATTCAAGTTCTGATCTCATGAAAAGCATGAGGCCAGTGAGAGTTTCAGATGAGGGTGATCTTACCTTGAGCATCGGCGTCTAATTCACCGGTTAGGGCATAAGGCTAAGACATGCATTATTAAACACAGAAGAACCTGATCAAAAGAACCGTTAACCACAGCTGATCCCAGGCCTGTGAGGCAACACAGTTAATTTCAAACCAGAACAGACAGACCACGTTATTAATTAACTTGCAGTACCGCTGGGTGTTTTTCGCTGTTTATTAGCCCGATCTGACGTCAGTAGTCTTACGGCAAACCTTACGCGCACATCGTCGTCTCCCTAGTGAACACGGCCACTGCGCTGATTCTTCATGTGCTACCGGCAGCTGAGGGGAGGAAATCCACATGAATCTCAGCAGGATGATGAAAGGACATTTGATAGTGTATTTGATTCATGTCTGAATTTGCTGACCCTGTAGTGTTTCTCAGCTTGGAGAGAGTGACTCAAATAACATTTATATCTGAAAGTGTCAAATTCTATTTAAAGTGTCAAATCCCATTTCTCAGGCAGGACGGGATTTTTCTGTGTTATTTTTAAAAGTTTCATGAAAGATCCTGATCTGAGCATGGACACCACACAGACGTGTCTGTAGGGGAAAAGTTTTTAGATTTTTATATCACAGTGGAGCAGCCTCATAAGACCTGTGTTTATACTTATAACACTACTTCAGCCTTATGAGAATTTAACAACATTACAAGGCATAATGGCATTTTGGGATTGCTTTCCTTGTTATTATTTTTCCTTATAGGCAGTATTGATTATAGTAAGCGGGGAGAGTTGTGTCCCAGGTGCTCTGAAATTAAAGCAGACTGGACCAGATTTATTTTTCTATATTACAGAAGGGCACAATTTAACAACTCTCAACCATATCTGGGTTTTTTTTGTGCTTATTTGCAGTTCTGCGGAAGCTTTAAAGGTTTAGTTCACCCAAAAATGAAAATTCTGTCATTAATTCCTCACCCTCATGTCTTTCCAAACTGTAAGACCTTCGTTCATCTTCTGATCACATTGGCTGGTATGCGTCGCGGTGCTCACGTGAACATCGTCGGCTAACGGTGAGCGGCCATTCTGCCGTAGCGCTTTCAAAGCGCTGCTCTGTATGTACAGTTTAAACTGTGTAGGAGACTGGCACAGAAGAAAATAATTTGTTGAATAAAGTCATTTTTGTTTGTTTTTTTGCGCACAAAAAGTATTCTCGTCACTTCATAACATTAATGTCGAACAGCTAGAGTCACATGGACTATTTTAACGATGTCTTTCCTACATTTCTAGGCCTTGAAAGTGGTAATAACGTTGCAGTCTATGGAGGGGTCAGAGAATTCTCAGAGTTCATCAAAAATATCTTAATTTGTGTTCCGAAGATGAACAAAGGTCTGGCAGGTTTGAAACGACATGGAATTAATGACAGAATTTTAATTTTTTGGGTGAACTAACCCTTTAAAACTAACTTGCTAAGCTTACAAGCTACTCATAACTTGGAGTTGGCATGAAATGGAAGTTGCGATAGACTTTTCTTCCCTATTGCAACGTATATACGAGTGAAGCAGCTTCTCAAACTTTGGGTCGAGATTCACAAAACTTGATTTTGTCCATGGGGATTTAATTAGATGGTGTGGTTTGCTATTGGTCGATCTCATGCGAGTGACAGGTTGTCCCGCCCTCATCAGAGAAGAGATGTCACTGCAAAAGTAATTTTAATAAAAGATTATGAGGCATGGGCATTGGAACCATTGTTTGTGGGTGGGACAAGACCTACCCACTTTAAGACCAATGATATTGGACCCACTCACTTTTACCATCTCTAATTCAGCGGATGTCGGATCACCTACCCCAAACCGATAAACACTTTATTATTAAACACATGTTAGACGCTTTATTTCCACTTTTTGAATATTTTATTCATTTTTATTGAAAATAAATGCCTTGCCGATCTGATATGTGATTGGAAAAAGGAGTAGAGTGAGTTCGGCAAAAGGCGGATTCAAATCCGGGGTCGATTTGCGTCAAAACTTTCTGCCATGTGCTTTACCCCTATTGCCGCTGTATATAATTTGGTGTCTTCCGTAATTTTGTCTGGCCAGACGTTTAGTAATCAAGGCAGGCTATTTACACTTAATGTAAATATAATATACTCCAGGAAAAATGTTCTGAGGGAGGACCCACCCACATTTGTTTTGCTTCCGACGCCCATGTTATGAGGGCACATGAGTTTAAAAAAAAATAATGATGTGCATGGATAAATCATTTATAATAAATTATAACTACAATATTCCATAAAAAAGGTCAATTTAGTTTTCATGGTGACTTTAAAATACAGACTTGTTTAACTACCGTCAAGCTACAGTCAAGTAGTTAGTTACACTACAAGCTACTAATAGAAATAGCAAATTGAACTGGTTTTAAATTGCAATATCTTTGTAAATATACAACAATAAATTGTTTTTGCATTTAGATCAATATTTTAGTTCTTATAGTACATCTGAAAATGTTCTATAAATCTTTTTGAACATTCTTAGAATATTTGAACAATCAGTTTCAATGCCAATAACCAACTAAATTAAACTTTTTGAACTGATTCTTTTACATGAACCTTCCAAATGGTTCAATTCACAGAACAAATCAACGTCTTCCTAAATGCTTCATATGAAAGAGTGCATGGACATTTTTGGTGAACATGTTTGTTTATTACCTGTAAAGCAGTGTGTACTGTACACATACCAATGTTGTGGACAGTTATTGAGCATTTTTACATTATAACATTTGAACAATCAATTTACATTTCATTTTACTCTCCAATAACAGAATTAGAAACCTACTTTTTGAACTGATTCTTTTACATGAGCCTTCCGAAGGAATCAATTCATCAAATTAAATGCTTCATATAATCACATTTATTACCTCAGTTTATTTGATTGTAAAAATGAGTATACATTACAGTATTACTAAAACTATAGAAATGTCAAAGTTTTGGTGTTTCACACTTTAACTTGTTACGTCCTACTGCTCAAAAATCAATGTGAAATGTGTAGTGTTGTCAAAACTTAGTCAGTACTAAAATTTGAAAACTGTGACAATACCAGCATTTCCCTCTAGCATTTTGAGCGCTGTTGAATGGATTCTTAGACACCTCTGATTGGCCATCGTGTTCACATACTCAACATATACTCTCTGATTGACCATTATGTTCACACGCTCAACATATATGTCTGTGATTGGCTACAACGATGAACGCTCTTCGCCGAGTGCTTACACAGATACACACGGGAGTGTTTGAAAGCAGGTGTCTTTCAGCGGATCCCTAATAGACGCCTGCTTTCAAATGCTCCCGTGTGTATCTGTGTAAGCGCTCTGCGAAGAGCGTCAAAGACGTCTATTTACAACATGTTTTTGAAACGCGTTGGTCATTGTGGCAATCACAGACATATTTGTTGAGCTTGTGAACACAATGGCCAATCAGAGGTATTTAAGAATCCATTCAACAGCGCTCAAAATGCTAGAGGGAAATGTTGGGATCGTCAAATTTTTTAAATTGGTACCGAAGTCGGTACTAGAATTGTGATTCAAAGGCATTTTATTTCTGTAATATGACTTATTTCCAAGTCTAACAGAATATTTAGTGAGAAAAAAAGTGATTTTATCCAATAGGAATTGCTTTGGTTGTAAAAAGATGATGTTACATACTAGTCTGGCTCCGCCTTCCTACGTACTTCCGCTCAATTTTCATTTTCCTTCATTACTACGTTTGGGACTGCTGTATATGCTTAGGTCTTCTCCCAAACAATTTTTTACCGATCCAATCAGCGAACAGAGGGAGTGGCTGAGAGCGATGACGTTGATGTTGTGTGCTAGTTTGAGTTGTAGTTCAGTAATGGCGGCGGTGAAAGATGCGAGTGTGTGGCATCGCTAACGAATGTCCAGAAGTTAAAGCCGGAGTGTGGCGTGGTGGACGAGCGAGCGAGATCGGTGTGTGTGATTGAGAATGAGACACACCGGTCTCGAGTCCTCTCATGAGGGAGCACGGAGGCATATAAGGACGAGCAACACCGGTGAAGGACGAGAGAGGACCAGGCCTGGATTTTAAGTTGTGTTTTGTTTAAGTTTTGTTATGTGTTTGCGCGGCAGTCGTCCGTGAGGGGCTGCCGCTTTTACTTTCATTTTGTGTTTATGATTTGATTAAAAGTTGTTAAACGTTCGCCGGTTCCCGCCTCCTTCTTCCCTGAACAAACGAACTCTGTTACACGGAGCAAGAACAATCACTGCTGAGTTTTGTTGGTGGCCATGATGTTGTCTCATCTCATTTCTCTTCATCCCCTATGGGACATAAGGCTTCGGCCATGATGTTGTTGTCCGGGAAAAGTATTTTTCAGCTCGCTCCGTTAGTGGTGAAGGAGTTGGCTGAAGCAGTCCGTCTCCCACCACCCGCGGAAAAAACTGAATTACCAGGCTGAATTACCGACTGCTTTTGACAAACACCAAGGTTGTGTGGTAATGTAATTGCTAAATGAGTTTGAAAGAATATATCACTTCAAAATTCACTGTTTGTATCCTTTTTAGACCGCTGCAGAGCACCGTGCTGATTCGTGAGCTGTAATTTGCATTTCTAGACTTGTATTTCTTTAAATGCTGGCAAGTGTTTACAAGAGCAAAATATTTCATCACCTCTCAAAAAATAAAAGAAGAAAAGCACGTAAACATTTGAATTGGGCTGTTATTTACGGAGAGTGGCCAGACTCTATGTACAAATTAAATGTACGAGAGTCTGGTAAGACCAGGCTAGTTACATACTAGAATGGAGCCTAAAACAATACCTAAATAGCTATTTAGCTGTCAGTTTACATTCAATATCCCACACAGCCTAAGTGACATAATTTCAGACTAGAGCATATTCAATTTCAATATTCAAGAAAAACATTTTGCACTGATGAATTGTTCATAAATATGAATTAATTATTGTGTAAATTTAGAATTTAAAATCATTCTCTGGAACGTTCTTCTTGCATTCACCCTCCGCCGTACCAGCATTGTCTCTGGCATTACTGTATCTGTGCATCACTGGCTTTTGGTGTTGATACGAGCCTGGAATTTTTCATTTAAGAGGACAAAAAACATTGACTTGCTAGTGTAACTGTTGAGATTGTTCATCCAGTTGCTCAGTCACAGGCTCTGAGCAATATCAAGAACCGGCGTACTGAATTCATCATGTTTCAATTGGTAGTCAGGAGGCTTCCTGTCATAGTGATTTGTTAAAAGCAGTTCCTGCAAGAATGAACGGATGCTTCAGAAAATCAGAGCGTGAGCCCGGAATACACGCCCCATAAGCCAGCTGCTATCAGTGCAATCTCTGTTATCATTCAACACCTCAATTTTTTATTATTTTAAAGAGGGTACTGTTTGTTCTGAGCGGGGAAAATCAGGCAGTGCTGTTCCTTCACATTTATTAGGACATGATAGATCTTTTCCCATGTTCTCAGAGTTTGATTTAAAGACAGAAAAGCAAGTTCCACACAAGCCAGTTTATCAATCCTGGTGCCCTGATTGATGTAAAAGATGTGAAACACTAATTCTGGTGGGTTGCAAACAGCCGATTTGTTGGAGTTTGAGTCATTGCACACAAGCGTTCCCTGCATTTTAGCAGAGAAATTAATATTTAGATTAAAAACAGCTATTTATATTTAGATATTAACAGTATTTTAATGATCTAACAGTATTTTATATTTAAATTAACAGTATTTTAATGATCTGAGCTCGTGTTCTGAAGTGCATGACGCAGGTACATTAAGAGCGTGTCCAAATCCACTTTTGCTAGTTTAATGACGGAAAAACCAGTCTGGCCACCAAGCGCATGGTCCAAAAGCATTGTACCTAGCCTCTTAAAGGGATAGTTCACCCAAAAATGAAAATTAGCCCATAATTTACTCACTCTCAAGTCATCCTAAGTGTATATGACATTCTTCTTTCAGACGAATAAAATAGTTATATTACAAAAGTCCAGGCTAATCCAAGCATTAGAATTTGATTGATAGTTGCTCTGTTTTTGAAGTCCATAAAAAGTGCATCTGTCCGTCAAATAACATGCTCCACGTGGCTCTGGGGTGTTAATAAAGGCCTTCTGAAGCGAATCGATGCGTTTTATCCATATTTAAAACTTTATCAAGTAAACTTTCGACTATGAATCAAATTCTAATGCTTGGATTAGCCTGGACTTTTGTAATATAACTCCAATTTTATTCGTCTGAACTTTCCCTTGAGCCTTTGATATATAAAAGGTCATGGTAATATAAGAATATCCTGTAAGTTTCAGAGCTGAAAACTTCCTTGTTAGTCAAAGAAAAGCTTGTATTGACACCAGGCCCAGCAAACGCTCGATCTCAGAATGTGCCCGGCTCTGACGTGAGAGTGTAGTGAAGCACCGCCTCAACAGAAGAAGAACAACGCCTGATTCTGTAGCCCCGCCCTCCGACTCGTGCCACTAACATGACAGCTAAGAGCAGCATAGAGATAAACAGTATAAAATTTCTAAGCAGTAAACATACCGCATAAGCTTTTCGGATTCAGATTTTTAAGCATTCGGATTCCAATATTATGAATACATGGATGAACTTTTATTTTTAATGAATATCCATCCGTGGGGAAGACATTGCACGTATGTTCATCGGAGTCGTTTGTAAACAAGAGACTGGATTTGCAGACAGAATGAGATTACTTGAATGAATGAAGCAACACACTAATGTGAGTAAAACATTTTTTTTTTTTATATGTGATAGTATTGCATTGTTACAGATCGTTTGATATCTATGGATTATGTGTACGTGTCTAACAGAACATACCTTAGCACGCTGTCACAGGCTGGAGAATACTTTATTTGTGGTGTTCTTGGTTCATTACTGTCTTGATGTGCGTTGTTCACTCTCTTGACTCGAGATTTGAAGGGCGCGCGCGCGTGTGTGTGTGTGTACGGTTCGCGGTTATGTTCATCGATCGGGCGGGCCAAGTAACGTTAATAAAAAAATATAATTCCAATCAATCGCGGGTGGATGAGAGATGAATCATTGTGTTTGTTTGATAAAGACATTTTGCGAGCCCTGCCTGTGGGCTGGGCGATTCATTCCGGTTGCCGTTTGCCACACGCTGTCACTGACAGGGGGAGCAGAAGCTCATTAAATATGCAAACCTTATCCAATCCTAGCCGTGGGCGTTTACTTCCAGGTCTTCAGTGCGGCACCCCCATCAAAACTGAGCGTGTCTTCAAGAGCCTCAAAACCAGGTCAGAAAATAGCCCATTACTTATGAATTATAATGTTTTTGAATGTAAAAACCACGCAAACGCAATAAGATGACCTCAGACAACAGTATAAAAAAATAAAAAAGCCAGTTCATGACCCCTTTAAAAGCCAGTTGTGCTTGCACCATGGCTAACTTTGCTATTTACATACCGGAATTTGCGAGCGGAAAGACTGAACGCTTCTCCAGACAGGAATCTTTTATTTTTAATATTTAAAAATGTTTGTGTGCTGCTGCGCATCCCTATGTGTGTAATAAGTGTACACACTTATAGGTGCATATTATTAATGTGCCCTTTAAATAACAAAAGATACTGTGCTATTGACTTTAGACCAGGTTTTTGTCGGTCAGTGTCGGTCGTTTTCAGTTCCTCAAAATAGCAAGAATGCGCCTGAACCCACCTCGTTTTCAGACCAGCACGCCCATGGGCGAACAGATGGATGCTAGTGCATTTGCTATTTAAACAATGTGATGCTGACGTGACGTGAAAACGATAACTGCGTCAGGCTGAAACTAGCAAAAAACACTTAAGTCGCGCCTGACTTTGCATTGCGCCATGTGATAGGGCCATTTGTTTCCAATATATCACCTACATCACAGTTTTACTCCCAACCAGTTTGAACGAATCATTCAAAAGAACCAGTTTTAAAACAGTAATTCACTATTGTTTGCCTGTTAAAATGATAATACTGGGGTTCATGTTAAAAATTGTATGTGTCAGTGCACCTGATGAAACACAATAAGAGCCTTTAGATTTGTCAAATACAACCATCAATTAAAAAGCAGAAAGCAGAAAGCTTTGTTTGAATTTTATAAACTAAAATCAGTCAGTTGAAAAGCCAATTTAATGACTCAAAAGTGTCGCCCAAGTATTCTCTCATGCCTTGGAAGCATATGTTTGCCAGAAAGTATTGTGAAGTTTTGGTTTTTGGTTATTGCTATCTCTGCTCACCGTCTGTTTTAACTTTGAAATTATATTAGAATTGCAACTTTACTATTTTTTTTTAGGAGTCAGATCTGTTCCTGAGCAGTTTGTTATTACTCCATGTACGGCAATTATTGTCACCCATGTGTCGTTTTTTATTAAAGAAATGGTCACAAGCCAAATGAGAAAGTTATACTTAATGAAAATGCAACGGTTATGACTATAGAGTGAAATGGGGGAAAGGGTTGTTTTAACAAGTAAAGTGAATTGTCTGTTAAGCTGATAACCTGTCAGTCATTGGGAACATGAGAGTAGAATTAATTCTGCTTAGAAAAGACCTCTGAATAGGAAGCAGTTTAATGCAGGAGCTTTATGAGGCCATAGAATAAAATGTCTGATTTAAGCCTTTGTCTCCTTTCATTTCAGTAATTCATCCATAAAATGTAATGGCAACCTTTGAATTTTATGCTCTCTTTATTGGCAGCCACTTAAAGATGTCAGTTTTTTTAAACCGGTAGGTCTAAGAAAATTGAAGCTCTAGCCAATTAGACATATCTCACTGATTCTTCAGATAAAGGTTGAAACTCTGTCACAGTTTTATGTATTAAAAATAGCATCATTTCCACTTTGAAATGATTCAGTGAACATAATGTTCTTAACATACATGTACCATTGCATTTGATTTTCTCTTTATTTATTGTATGACATAACACAATCCAGATATATGTATATATAAATAGGTTTACATGCATTCATGGTCAAAAACTTTGTCTCAATTTTTTCTCATAATATACTGAAACTGTTCACTAAAGGATTCAGTCTCATTAAACCCCTTCTTTCTGAGATCTTACTCTGCTCTGATTGGTCGGATGGTCAGATGGACCAGTCTGTTGTGATTGGTTTACTCTACTCTGATTGGTCAGATGGACCAGTCTGTTGTGATTGGTTTACTCTATTCTGATTGGTCAGATGGACCAGTCTGTTGTGATTAGTTTACTCTACTCTGATTGGTCAGATGGTCCAGTCTATTGTGATTGGTTTACTCTACTCTGATTGGTCAGATGGTCCAGTCTGTTGTGATTGGTTTACTCTACTCTGATTGGTCAGATGGTCAGATGGACCAGTCTGTTGTGATTGGTTTACTCTACTCTGATTGGGCAGATGGACCAGTCTGTTGTGATTGGTTTACTCTATTCTGATTGGTCAGATGGACCAGTCTGTTGTGATTAGTTTACTCTACTCTGATTGGTCAGATGGTCCAGTCTATTGTGATTGGTTTACTCTACTCTGATTGGTCAGGTGACCCAGTCTGTTGTGATTGGTTTACTCTATTCTGATTGGTCAGATGGACCAGTCTGTTGTGATTAGTTTACTCTACTCTGATTGGTCAGATGGTCCAGTCTATTGTGATTGGTTTACTCTACTCTGATTGGTCAGGTGACCCAGTCTGTTGTGATTGGTTTACTCTGCTCTGATTGGTCAGATGGTCCAGTCTGTTGTGATTGGTTTACTCTGCTCTGATTGGTCAGATGGTCCAGTCTATTGTGTTTGGTTTACTCTTCTCTGATTGGTCAGATGGTCCAGTCTGTTGTGATTGGTTTACTCTACTCTGATTAGTCAGATGGTCCAGTCTATTGGGTTTGGTTTACTCTTCTCTGATTGGTCAGGTGGACCAGTCTGTTGTGATTGGTTTACTCTACTCTGATTGGTCAGGTGGACCAGTCTGTTGTGATTGGTTTACTCTACTCTGATTGGTCAGGTGGACCAGTCGGTTGTGATTGGTTTACTCTAATTAATCAGATGTTGCACTTACGTCCATCTGTTCGCCCATGGGCGTGCTGGTCTGAAAACAAGGTGTGTTCAGGTGCATTGTTGGCTTGTTGCTATTTTGAGGTAACTGGCTTTTAAAGGGAATGGGAGATGAGACTCTGATTGGTTATTGCACGTTACGCTCAAAACACACCCATGACCCATTAAGAGACTAGGTACAACCTTTTTGGACCATGCGCCTAGAGCGGCAACCATTTTTCTGTCAATAAACTAGCAAAAGAGGATTCGGACACACCCTAAGTGCACCTGCGCCATGCGCTTCAGACCATGTGCTCAGATCTTTAAAATAGGGCCCCAAATCTTAAACCTCCCGATCTGCTCACGGACACATCGGGCCGCCCCAACAATATCAAACATGTTTGATATTTAGGATTGATATATATATGACGGAGCTTTTGAAATAGTGATAGTGAAACAACTAGCAGCGGTGGGCAACAGATATGGAGGAGCGGCTAGTCGAAATGTGGCAAAAACACGACTGCCTTTATAATGTCTCCTCATATAATGTCTACAGCAATTTTGTGCGACACAGTGTCCATTTTGTTTACATCCACTTCTCGTGCAGTGCTAAATCTAGTATGATAATCTTAAGAATATCTTGTAGTGTTCGATGTGCCATGATTTTCAAATCTTCTAGTGTGTGCAGAAAATCTGTGAAGATTCTCCTTATGTGCATGATGCAACCAGATTTCGCAGTCAGGTAAGATTTAAAGGCCTGGTTTCACAGACAGGGCTTAGATTAAGCCAGTATTAGGCTTTAGTTCAATTAGGACATTTAAGTAGCTTTTATAAACGTGCCTTAGACAAAAAAAAAAAAACATCACTGGTGTGCATCTTGTGACAAATCAATGGCAGTGGCATATTTTATTATCTGTCAATGCAAGTTGCTTTCAGTTAAAACAGCTCAAACATGCATTTTAGTCCAGGACTAGCTTAAGCCTTAAGAAACCGAGGGAAAAAACTCCTGTAGTCTGAGCCCAGCTAAAGTCCTAGATTTTCAATGTGGATTCAGACTTTTGAACCTGACTGTATCTGGTGCTTTATCTCATTCTAACACATGCACACACACACACACACACACACACACACACACACACACACACACACACACACACACACACACACACACACACACACACACACACACACACACACACACACACACACACACACACACACACACACACACACACACACACACACACACACACACACGTTATGTTTTCATGTTTTATGGGGACTTTACATAGGCATAATGATTTTTATACTGTACAAACTGCATATTATGTCCTCTTCACTTAACCTACCCCTCACAGAAAACTTTCTGCATTTTAAAATTTTCAAAAAACATAATTTAGTCGGACAAGGATTTCGGATATTGTCATCTTTGTGTGGACATTTTGTCCTCATATCGTAGGGTTTACCTGGACCCCACACACACACACACACACACACACACACACACACACACACACACACACACACACACACACACACACACACACACACACACACACACACACACACACACACACACACACACACACACACACACACACACACACACACACTACCCTGAAGGAAAGAATGCCACTCTTTGAAACAGCTTTGGGAATGAACTAAAGACACTGGACGCTGGTCTTCATCCTAGCGTGCGCACACTAACACACACCTGCGCCCAAATCTTTCCAGATGGAGGGATTTCTGGTAGGATGAAATTAATTAGAGAGTGGGGGGAAATAAGCTGATCTTGTTGGCTCTGGGATTTGGCTTTTGACAACAGGGTGTAATTGTTTAAGGTGCGGAGCTTTGGCTCTTGATGTGTGGTGGACAGGTGTGGGAGAGATAAGGCACGTGTCTCGTGGCGTGATGAGGGCGCCGGCAAGAAATAAATCCAGCTCATTGCTCACCGCAGGATGAATTAAGGGGCGGAGGACAGGTCTTAAAGTCAGTGGCAGCAGGGTGAAGCCAGCACCATATCAGAGCTGCAAAGACTCTGACATTGGGAACCTAAAGAGGGTCAGACTGTTATTTGATGGTTTCTTGAAT
This sequence comes from Romanogobio albipinnatus, assembly GCA_023566225.1. Classification (NCBI taxonomy): domain Eukaryota; kingdom Metazoa; phylum Chordata; class Actinopteri; order Cypriniformes; family Gobionidae; genus Romanogobio; species Romanogobio albipinnatus. Next base: position 35,200,783 of record CM042260.1, on the reverse strand, counting down.
TCATCTACTGTACATGTATGTTCACACAGTGAATAGAAGGATCTAGTTTCATCAGCAGAACAGCTGGAGTGAAAGTAAAGAAATAAGATTTTCAGGCACACAAGCGGAAGGCAGGTTGACTTAAATTCCTTTCTGATGTAAATAGATAGTTTCATGTCAGCTGAATGGATATTTTTTTGTCTAAACCAGAACTGACAATGAGTTATGAAATCGATACCTGTGCTTTGAATCACATATTCTTAGAGATGCGAATTATACTTTTTACTATGTTTTATTTGAACATATTCCTCTAAAATTGACCCAACTAACTGAGATCTGTCTAAACAAACAGTTCTACCAGAAAGACTCGGGAAACCAGATGAGTACAATGAAGTAACACATTTATTAACAGACCAGCAAGTATTATATTTAGAGTTTCTTTGGCGTAGGCCCCGTCCGTAGCTCCCGTCTCGAGGGTAACGGACTCTGCATTTCCTGCCTGAAGATGAAGGCAGGGGCGCAGCCGACCCCCAAGAATTGGTGGAGGAAATTATTTCTTCCAGGACGGGACCTACTCACCCCCAAAAACTGTGAAAGAATTGTATACTCGCCCGTCGTAAATGCTGCGATTCCCGAAACATTGAAAAGACAGATATTATTTAGCCATAAATTTAGCATGATAAAATGAAACCGCTAAAGGAGTTTGATCGGCCACAGACTAGCCTTGAACGGCCGCAGATGGGCCTTGATCAGCCAGGTAGAGATGAAAGCCTTGAACGGCGACGAGACGGAGCCTTGATTGGCCGCATGGAAATGAAGGCCACGTTAAGCCGCATGGAGACGAAGGCCATTTTAGGCCACCTGAAGACAAAGGCCAGGTTAGGCCACCTGAAGACGAAGGCCAGGTTAGGCCACCTGAAGACGAAGGCCACGTTAGGCCACCTGGAGACGAAAGCCACGTTAGGCCATTGACGAAGAATAAGAGCTATAGAGACTGACGAACGGGACAAGTAATAATCTGAGAACGTGACGCTGTGACACCACCACCAGTATTTGCATGAGGATTACTTAGAATATGGACATTGAACATGCAATAGATATGGATATTGACATAGGTGTTAAACCAATAAACAGAAAGAATTGTTATGCTACTGCAAAAGCCGCGTAGGCTGTATGGCCTGCCACGTTGGCCATATATTCACTGCCTCGATAGGACATGGTACAGAGAGCTGCGTAGACTGTATGAACTGCCACGTTAGGCCGTGTATACTGCCTCAATAGGCCGGGGTACGAAAAGCCGCATAGGCTGTATGGACTGCCACGTTAGGCCGTGTATACTGCCTCAATAGGCCGGGGTACGAAAAGCCGCATAGGCTGTATGGACTGCCACGTTAGGCCGTGTATACTGCCTCAATAGGCCGGGGTACGAAAAGCAGCGTAGGCTGTATGAGCTGCCACGTTAGGCCGTGTATATTGCCTCAATAGGCCAGGGTACGAAAAGCCGCATAGGCTGTATGGACTGCCACGTTAGGCGGTATATACTGCCACAACATGCTGGGGTATGAAAAGCCGTGTATGCTGTATGGACTGCCACGTTAGGCCGTGTATGCTGCCTCGATAGGCCGGTGTGCGAAAAAAGCCACGTAGGCTGTATGACTGCCAGGTTAGGCCGTGTATACAGCCTTCATAGGAGAGGGTACAAGAAAAACGCATCGACTGAGAATAAACCCATAGTGAGAAGACAGCGTGGGTGCATGAGTTGGCCTCGATAGACCCCATGGAAAAGTGAGCCGTATAATCTATAAATTAATACTGCCACCATGACCAGAAGTTTGTGTAGATAGTATACTTACCACAAAGATTGAACCTGTTAGCCTGCACCCCCGCTTTTAAGAAATCCCAAGAATGGCATACTGGGACTAAAACATATATAGTTCTTTGAGCTAATTTAAACAAAGAAAGCTTTGGTGTGTCCACGTCCTGACGCAGGTTAACAGTTAAGTATTAGGAGTTAAATGATAAACTGTAACTTACCTGATGTTTGTTAAGACACATAGGTAATCTTAGTATTACCTGAAGGTTTGAGCATTCTATAAGATTAGAATGCTGACGACCATCTTGACCATCATACAGTCCTGCGTTCAGTTGCTGTTGTAGCAGCACATAACCCTGAATGAATGTCCGGTATACTGATGAGATGGTCTGCAGTTCTGGAGGTCTGTCTCTAGGTGAGTTTTAACCACCTTCTTGATATGGGAGACCCGTTCGGGAGTATAAAAATTGCAGAATGATTAGGTGCTGCAGGGATGTGCTTAGAGATATCCTCTTTTACAGAGACGAAGGCCACGCCGACGAAGCCGCAGTAGGCCACATAGAGATGAAGCCCACGATAAGCCACCTGGACAGAGATCACGTTAGGCCACAGAGAAAATCATGAAAGGCTTATAGAGACTAACAAAAACAGGATCGATGAGTAGTAATAAAGGAGAAAACATGCCACTGCCAGTATTTGCATGAAAATTATTGAAGTTGCTGAGTGTTTGAGTCAGATCTTGCTTGTACTATAATGCTGAGGATGACCATGTACACAGCACCTTGATAGAGGATGCAGACTCCACACATTGAGCTGCGTTCGTAGGAGCCCCAATCCGAAGAATGACCATAGAATGACCATAGATGGTGAGGCATAGATGAGTTGGGGAACCGCAGTTCTTAGCATCTGCAGTTGGAGGATTCGAAACCATTGGGCGTGACTCCAGCTCACAGCTAGATAGAACACCATCTAACCATCAGAACCTGTTGAGAGAACCCCAGAAGAAAATAAACCAGAACAGCATGACAAATACATAACCGACAATTGAAAACCTCAGACAATGCCCTTTCGGAAGGATAAGAATGTTTTAGAAGATGCTTTACTAGCTAATAAACCATAGCTGGCTATATAACCCTGCAAAGCAACCAAACCTATGAAAATCGATAATCATTTTGAGAGTCATCGTTTGATAACCTAAGCCAAGTTCATACTGTATGATTTTTGGCCACGTTTGGCTGTCTGAGACAAATATCGCAATCCTAAATTCTTATGACCCTAGGCTAAAATCTTTTGTCTTTGATAGAATGTTTGACATACTCACCAACAGACATGATACAATTCTAACCTGAAGTAAATTAAACAAATGTGAGTGGGTTAGGGCTGTCAACGAATATTCTAAATTCGAATATATATTCGAATAGTTTAAAAAAAACAAATTTCGAAGGTGAAAATTAATATTCGAATAAAAAAAAAAAAGGTGGAAAAAAAACGCCCGCGGTAGTAGAGGCGTGGCTGTCTGCTTTGCGAGTGGGCGCGCTAGCGCCTATGGCTTGCGCGCCTGAATCCTTGTTTATACTTTCGCCTGGCTCCACAGCGCGAGCCCCCGCTGACTGCGCACGCTCCTCCCCAAACGGACGAGGCGTTTAGTTTATACTTTATAAACTAAACTTAAGTAAAGTGTATACTTTACTTTAATTTTGCCAGCCCTAGAGTGGGTTGATGTAACCTCCAGACAAATTCTTGTGCATTTGATTATCATGCAGTCTGACATTAATGCAACGGAGTTCCCACAGTGTGACATCAGGATCACAGTCATGATTATAAGCCGCACTGTGTGTGCCAGCTTTGGTGAAGAGAAAAAAGCTCACTGCGAGAGAACTCGTAATTTGCGGGAATCAGTACGCATGTGCAGACTTTGTCAAACAGTCGCACTATATTTATTCCCCTGTATATTGTGTTAGTCTCGATAGACTGACAAATGTTGGTGTTTACAATGCGAGCGTAGCCAATCACAGACATGTCTTTCCTGTAGTTCAAACAGTAGAGTGTAGCACTAGCAACGCCAAGCCATGGGTTCGATTCCCAGGAAAAGCAAAATCAGACAAAATACCAAATGTGCACCTTGAATACGATGCAAGTCACCCTGGACAAAAGCGCCTGCCAAATGCGTAAATGTAAATGTCTGTTGAGTGCTTGAATGCAATGACTAATTGGAGGAGTTAACATAATTTATCATAATTTATCAGAACTTTAGCGATCTGATAACACTGATCTCATTCGCGATTTCAGCTTAACTTCTGTTAATCATGAAGCCCCGATTAACGGGGTGCATGTTGCTTTAAAAGCCATGTTGGTTTCCTTGCATTCGTGGGGAGAATAATAGAGGCTAATATGCTGTGCCATCTGTTCTGTTTCAGCTTTTCTAAACGAAATACAATCATTAACGGTAACCGGTGTCATGCGAATCATTTACGAGGCACTATGGACAGTTTACGACACAAGCAAGCGATAACTAGCAATGTTGCACAAGCAGGTGCGTGTCTCACACGATGCATGCATGCTTGCGACAATTTGAGAAAGAGTAAAATACTACACCCAATCAACATCGGAAATGCATAATCATATACATATCACTGTGATGAATGCTGATGTAGTGATGACGCCAGAATGGTGATGAAGATCACAGCCGTGTCTTTGATAACCAGTGTTGGGAATAACGGCGTTATAGATAAATGGCGTTACTAACAGAATTATTTTTTTCAGTAACGAGTAATCAAACGAATTACTGTTTCTCTTGTTACAACGCCGTTAGCGTTACTGACAGAAAAAATGCAGCGTTACTTTAATTGAGCTCACTGAAGCGGTTTTCATCCGAACAGGCTCTCTGTCAGTCGGACCTGCAATGTGTGTGTGTGTGTGCGCGCGCCAGCCATGCGTGTTGGGGGTGGGTGGGAAGGTACACATAACTGATGATGATTGGTGGGTGGGAGACAAGGTTGAAGTTGATAGGTTGAGTTCACACACACACACACGCATATGCAAAGTCACACACGACAGGAGGAGTCAGAGCGATGGCAAATCCAACGACTTCAAAGGTAGATTTTGCAAACTGGAAGTATAAGCGCTACTTTTCCCTCGTTGAGGTGAAAGGTAAGAATGTTTATGTAACGTGCAACTTATGCCCAGGAAGAAAGAGTCTCTCCACGACGGTGGCAAGTAATTCTAATCTAATGAAGCCTCACATCATCACATGCCACAACTTTAGTGGCTAAAACCCCAGGTGATAACGTGAGCTCCACTACCAAAGGAGTAGTACTGATAATATTTACACAATATTTACACTATAGTAGGTCTACAGATAATATTAACAATAATGTATTGAATTTGATAGGTGTCTCTCACATTGTCCCACAGCAATAGTGTAGTCTACATTAATGTACGTTTAATAATAATAATTTATTCCATTTAGTGTCCAATTCATTAATTTAACATGTTTAATATTGGGGGCATCCAAGTTATTTGACATATTTGAACATTTGAAAAAAATAAAAATAAAAAAAGTAACGCAGTAGTTACTTTCCTTGGTAATTAGTTACTTTTATAATGATGTAACTCAGTTACTAACTCAGTTACTATTTGTAAGAAATAACTAGTAACTATAACTAATTACTTTTTTAAAGTAACGTGCCCAACACTGTTGATAACATGCCCAGATAGTCCTCCATTGAAAGTGATTGTTCTGGATCTAAACGCGAGATTTTGCTCTCGTTAAATCGCGTCTGTTGCCGCGACAGCCCAATGAACAGAATGATAGGCTGACATGGACTTTGAACGCCACTGTATTGCACATTATTAATTTTATAATAGGACCAGAGATCGACCGCTACGGAACGTCCGGATCGTCAACTAAAATGTTGGCTTCAGCATCTGTGAACTCAGACGTGTGTGTCTGAGTGTGTGTCAGACGCGTGTGACCATCTTTTACACTCTGATGATTAGGACATGATTGTTTAGGTCTGGATGTGATAAGTGATGTAACATTGAATCTTCCTGGCAGAACTTTACGCTAGAGCTTTCATTTTCATATCAGGCAGTGCTGCTGATCTAAAGAGTTTTGAGTTCCCACTTCCCAGCATGCATTGCAGCATGAATAAATGATGTGGTTTCTGTAATAGGATTATTTTTTTGCAGTTTGCAGACTTATTTATGATGCTGTTGTTGTTTTTGTTGTCACTGATGGTTATTTGTTGTGTGGTGATATTTTAACTTGATGTTTGTTGAATTGAGGTTTGCGTGTGGCGGCCCATGCTCATCTATATAAAACCATTGCATATTATTGTTTTTCAGAATGTTCTCTTTTTTGCACACACACAGCTTGTTCACGTCATATTAACTCTTTAATGCATGATTTTTTTAAATTACATGTTAAATAATCTTAATGATGCTTTTTGCTTCAAAAAAATGTGATTATTTGAGGAATAAGATTGCGCTGATGTGAATGTATTAGCTGTATGAGATGTTTTGCATTTAGCAAACAATCAAATTCAAATTGGTTAAACAAAGACAAAAATCTTAATGCATCATGTTGCATGTTGAATAACAATAATTTGTTGTTATTTTTGTGGTTGTAAATGTCTCCAATGTTGTCTGAATACCCTGAACTTTTGGTCACGTGAGTTTGAATGTGTTATTCAGAGAATTTCATGGTTATTTATTTGCTGTTGTAGTTCTAGTGCTGTATTCTGGAAAATCATATCTGTTTTCATTATGTTCTGAAACATGATTTTGATGATGTTTCCACCAGTCTCAATGCAGAGGCATGAGGAAGTCTGTCTGTTTTGTAGTCAACACCAGGCACAAACAGTTGAAATGAGGCAATTTTGTACAAATGAAAATGCTATTAATGCTGAATTCTCATCTTTAATAGAAAAGTAAAAAAAGACGAGGAACACACAGTGGGTTGCGCTCAAGTGTGAAATAATTCCCATTTTCAGTGAAAAAAAGCTTGCCTTCAAAAAAAATTAATATATACACAAACTATAAGAGGGTTCTTAAATATATTTGGTTAATGAAGTGGGATCATATAACAATATCAAATGAAGAATTAATTCAATTACGTGTTGTAGCCACACTTTCCTCTGCTGTAGATTTCTCATTTTGTGAATCAGGTGGAAGTATTAGCAGTCTCAGTTGTAAAACAATGCATATAACCTGTGCTTATGTGTATAGGCTACATGTATAGCTTAAACGCACACTTTTTTATTATTTAAGTTTTTAAAACAGTTGCTGGCTGGGATCAACGCAATGTTTGTCAACTTCCTCCATGTCTTATTCTTAGTAAAAATCAACTGCTTTATAGTATATTCTTCTGTTTAGGATTACATTTCAGGCCAGGGCCGGCGTTTGCTATAGGCGAGCTAGGCGGTTGCCTAGGGCGACAAATGTGTTGGGGGCACGCGCAGGCGCCCTCTAGTGGCGCCCTTTAACTTACTTCCCATTAAGCATAGAATTAAAACAAGCGAAATAAAACATACTGTTTATTAAACATGATCATCCTTGGGCGCCCCCTCAGCCGCACGTTTAATTACTTAACCTGATTATTAGATTGAATTGATAGTGAGTATTGTCGAGCACAGGCGTTCAGGCGTTAGGTCAGGCAAGTGCTCATCACTGGCGCGTTCTTCAAAAATGTGGTCTAAACCCTCGAGTGCACAGGGACGGAAAAAGAGAAAGGCACACGATCAAAAGAAAGCCCAGTATAGAGGTAAGTCTTCTCATCTCAGCCATAAAGCTGTCAAACGAAATAAATTTACTTCGTATTATCAATATTATCAACTAATATTGGACGGCATTGGACGTTTTATTGCTGTCACTAAGCTATCACTAGCTAGCTAGTTATCTACATATTACTACGCATTTCACTGACAATAAGGAAATCCAGACGAGCCAAATTTTAATGCTGCGTCAATTTTGAAGGTGAATAGAAATGCCAGAAACAACTGTTCATCTTTTATTATTTAAGAAAGGGATAGAGCTACAAGAACTTATATATTTTAATTTTTGTAGTGGTAAGTACAGTGTATCCATAATAGCACTTTTGTTTGTAGAGGGTATAGTTAATCCAGTTTATGGGTCATAATTTGTGTATCATTTAAGTCATAATTAGCTTTTTAAGTCTTGGAGTAACTATAGGAGCATTTTTGTTTATATAGTTTTTATAAATACTTAACCCATTTGTGCCCAATTTTTTTCTGAATGGCATGTTCTGCATTTATTTTCCCCAGGTTTTTGTATTTTTTCTTGAAAATCGTATTTGAATCTGTGGCAACTATAGTTGCCGGTGGGCAAATATGTTGTATGCACCCCTTCAATGTCAAATATGTATAAGAGGAGAACATTTAGCATCCAACTCAAAATAACTGCTTTCAACAGATCAATCTTTATTCATAATCAAATTTATTATGTTTGACTAAGTATACTAAAAACTATAGATCTATTGTAAGATTTGTTTTGTTTGGATGATTCTAGAGACCTTCATGATTACGTTGATATATATATGTCAACTAAAAATACTTATTAGGAACATGAAAATATCCTTTCTTTGGGAGGGTTTGCCTTCGTTGTGCTCCCTGGAAGTAGGAGTAGGAAGTTGGCAGTCTCATGTGACAGGAAGTGAATACATTTTTTTTTTTCTTGAATCCTTTATTTGGTTGTATGCTTGTGTGTCATTAAGATATAAAACATGGATAATATCTAGAAAAATACTTACAGAAGGAAAATGACACCTATACACTGGCAACTATTTGCCGGTGGGTTTTAACAATTAAGGGGGGGGGGGGGGGGCGCAAAACTCAATCTTGCCTAGGGCAACCAAAGAGCTAGAGCTGGCCCTGTTTCAGGCCTTGTCCACACTAATACGTTTTTGTTTGAAAACGGCGTTTTCGCATTGTAGTGTGAACTGTGAAAACGGAGGTATCCTTATTTAAAAACGGGGACGCGTGTTTAGTCATGTGACGCAAATTGAACTGATAGATATTCATGTTTATACCGCAATTGTGCCTGTTATGTGCTATTCACTTTCACACTGTTGCCTCCCTACACCAAGCCTGCCGGACTTGTGTTAAAAACTGAAGCCGACGTGTCTCGATCGCCCCCCGGTGGTTGGTCCCAGAATAGCTCATAACCTCCCGCCCCTCTGTGTATTCTAATGGACGCGAGACAAACTAAACAATCAAATTACACTGTTACGAACGCCTTGAGCGGTTGGAGGCTGCCATTGACAGAGGAAACAGTTGTTATGATTAACAGGGCTTTTATTATGGTTGACAGTGACAGTCACTCCAAATTGGTGGGAAGAAAACAAAAATCAGATGCAACAGAATATGAACTGAACAAAACATAAGGTCAAAACAATTTTTATAAACAAAACATAACCTGACCTTTATATGCAACTGTACTACATAAGCAGCACTTTCTCAGAGACTCTCCCACAGTCTCTCAGAGTCTCCAGTCGCAGACTCAGACTGTCCATGGTCTGCCTAGACCTCTCCTCACCTCCTATCTCTGAACTATCCAACTAACTTTCTGAAGCCATTTTATAGGCCTGACTCCTCCTACTCTGGAACATACCACATGAAAGGTAACACGTTTCACATACATCACAGGAATACATAATGAAAACAACAAAAACAATAAATACAAATAAACATACATGCAAGACATAATATCTGCCAGTATACATAACATACATATTCAAAGGAAATAAATAACTTGAGAAACCCTTCTCCCTTACAGCTATGCGAATGGACTCTCCGGTGACATCACCCTTTCCTGTAGCTCAAACAGTAGAGCATGGCGCTAGCAACGCCAAGGTCATGGGTTCGATTCCCAGGGAAAGCAAGAACTGACAAAAAATATGTAAAATGTGTGTCTTGAATGCAATGTAAGTCGCTTTGGATAAGAGCGTCTGCCAAATGCCTAAATGTAAATGTAAATCACCCACATGCACAAGATGGTGGACACAAAGACTAGCTGAGATCTTGTCACTGAGGCACCAACGGCCTTTTTGGGGGATTTTTGGGAGGATATTGGAGCTTTAGCTTTAATTTCTACATTTCCATAACTGTTTATTTTACACCGACATAATTAATTGTTCTGCATCTGCGAGAGTGTGGGCGGGCTTTTGATATCGTGGCTCTACTTCCTGCTCTCTACTGCGCAGACTCCGGTCCCAAGGTCACTACTGCGCAAATCTGCGCAAGATGTCAGTGCCATATTCCGACCTCCGGCGGCTTCACTTTTCTTCTTTCGTCCATATTTCTTTACAGTCTATGCCCTACCTACCCCTAACCCTAAACACTTTATTATTAAACACACGTTAGACGCTTTTCTTTCCACTTGTCAAATATTTTCTTCATTTTTATTGCGGTATGATATGTGATGCGAAAAGGGAGTAGAGCTATTTTGGCAAAAGGCGGATTCGAACACGGGTCTGTTCGCATCAAAACTTTCTGCCATGCACCTTACCCCTACACTATTTTTACCATTGACAATGTAGCGTCTTCCGTAATTGTTTCTGTCCCAACCAGACGTCAGTGGGCGGAGTTAGTGTAAATAGCCTCTGCCTACAGGGCGGCTATTTGCACCAGTCATGCTGAGTTTCAGACCTTTCTCAGACTTTCTCCCAACTCCATTTGAAAATAACAAATGGAATCACTTTTGTTGCCGCAGTCTAATGGTGCTTCTCACTGAAGACTGTTGATCTTTACAGGTCAGATTTCCGACCTCAAGCCCATTCCTTTGGTCATTTTCAAGTATGTGGTGGGAGAAGTTCTGAACTCTATCATCCGTCCTACTTCCTCATTAACATTATTAAGCTAAGCTGGCGATTAAGCGTCATCGATGTGTAAACGCAGGTGTAATGTCTTGTTTTCATCCCTGCGCCGTCATAAAGTTTGGGAATGAGTTGTTTTTGCAGTTTAGCTTCAATAATGGTCTTTTTGGATTGAGGAGGGCGTTATCAGTACAGGTTTAGAATTCAAAGGTTTCTGCCAATTGCAAGATCTCAAAAAGATAACGCCTTTCATTTTGTACATTTCATTTAGGGCATTTTATAACATTTAAACTCTCAAAGTCTTGACTTAATTACCCCTAGTAGTCATATTCTTTGCTCTCCAAAGTTTATTGTTTTAAATGAAGGCTTTGGGAGTGTGTCGTGTGCTTTGATATCCTGTTATAGGCTGAATGGGAGCTTTTTCATGTATTCAACCTATGATGCGTTCTCATTATAAAATACAATTTGGCTTTGGTGTGCAAAACAGCTTTCAAAACCCTCACAGAAATGTCATTTAGTTACACCACACTGACAATACAGAGCATTTCTGTCATAAAATCTTCTAATTATCTGCTTTTGTCAGCAGGGGTGCAGAAACTATTAGAAACTGTGTGTGGGGGCAAAATCATATTTTTCCGACTGCCTTCAGAGTAATGAACGTCCTGAAAAAATATACTTGAAAAATAAATGTAGTCTTGCATTTATTCAGATGGAATGGAGTTAATCACAAATGTTGCCTTAGCCATGCTTCAAAGTCCCTCAAGTCATGTGATCTTTATTCTAAGCCGGTTTTGATGTTCTGTCCATAATCAGTGGATGGCCTGCAGGAAATCTGAGTGGTGTGGGTAGTTTATCAGCCCGCTTGATGTCTGTTGTTTGTCTCCAGTTGTTTGTCTGGGAGTGAAGCTATTAGACAATGACTGCACATTTTACGAGCTCATTTCTGCCCATACTAAACACACATTCGGTTCCCAGGATGCTCTGCAGAGGAAGGTGGGGGAGTCTGCTGTCAGCGAGCACAGAACTATGATTGCGGTGAATGATAATTCACATTAAGTTTTGGAGTTGTTGTCTTTTTTTTTTTTGCAGTGACAAATCTAGTTTTGCATGGTTGTGTGTGCGTTAAAATGTGTTAAAGAAATGCATGTGTATGCTTGTTACATTATATTTGACAGGCTTGTAAACTGGATGATTTTTGAAGATTATCAGCATTGGCTGATAAAACTGTGTGGAGTATGCCGATAGATTTCCTCTGCCCTCATTCTATGATCATTTTACATGGATAATTTCTGCTTTCAATATTTTTGTAAATGTAAGGAAATATTCTGTAAAAAAGGTGGCCATTTAATGATACTTACAAGCCTTTTAATTAATATATATGTTATGATATATAACATAATATTGTAAAATATTATTACAATTTAAAATAACTTTACTATTTTAATATATTTAAAAATTAATTTTATTCCTTTGATGCAAAGCTGAATTTTCAGCATCATTACTCCAGTCTTCGGTGTCACATGATCTGTCAGAAATCATAATAATATGCTTTTAAAAAAAGGGTAATACATTTTAGTGACCCCAAACTTTTGAATAGGTGTGTATATTATAATTTATGAACATTGTTTTCTTCAGGGCATAGGTTTGATTTTGATATTGGTGGGGACATAACATATATCACATAACATATATCATATAACACAACAACATATAACACAACATATAACATAACATCATATAGCACAACATAGCATATAACATATATCATATCATAACATAAAATAACAACATATAGCATAACATAACATCATATAGCACAACATAACATATAACAACATATCATAACATAACATATAGCACAACATAACATAACAACATCATATAGCACAACATAACATAACATATAACATAACATCATATAGCACAACATAACATAACATATAACATAACATCATATAGCACAACATAACATAACAACATATCATAACATAACATATAGCACAACATAACATATAACAACATCATATAGCACAACATAACATAACATATAACATAACATCATATAGCACAACATAACATAACATATAACATCATATAGCACAACATAACATATAACATAACATAACATATAGCACAACATAACATATAACATAACATCATATAGCACAACATAACATATAACATAACATATAGCACAACATAACATAACATCATATAGAACAACATAACATATAACATAACATCATATAGCACAGCATAACATGACATAATATAACATATAGCATAACATATAACATAACATCATATAGCACATAACATAAAACATAACATATAGAATAACATAACATCATATAGCACAACATAACATATAACATAACAACAAATATCATATGATAACAAAATAACAACATATATCACAACATAACATAACATCATATAGCACAACATAGCATATAACAACATATATCATAACATAACATATAGCACAACATAACATATAACATAACATATAACATATCATATAGCATAACATATAACATAAAATCATATAGCATAACATATAACATAACATCATAAAGCACAACATAACATAACAACATATAGCACAACATAACATATAACATAACATCATATAGCACAACATAACATAACATAACATATAGCACAACATAACCAGTGTGCGAAATACCCGTCAATATTCGGGGGGGTCCCCATCTCCCGATTGTTGCACAATACCGATCTAAATTTTCTCAATATGTATAGGCCTATAATAACATTACAATATTTCATGGATGCAAGCCAAGACAATCAGTCTATAGCCTACATCAGTGTTTCTCAACCTTTTTTCAGTCATGGCACCCTTTGAAAATGTTCTCCATTTTGTGGCACCCCCAGATTGTTCACGGTTCGGTTTGTATCATCACGGTTTTAGGTTCACGGTTTCGGTACGGTTCAGTATTTGCTATGTTCAGGGAAAAAGGACTACTGTCAAATAAAAATAAAGAAAATAATAAGAACAAATAATTTAAATACAAGCAGCAGCACAGATAAATACTATTGAGCAAAGATACTATTAAAATAAACTATGCTTTTCAGGTTTTTCAGGTAGAGCCTACGTCTAACATTCGTTTTCAGGTACAGAAATTTATCAAATGTAAAATAACATTGCATATTTGACTGTATAAATTAAAGATTAATCCTATTAAACTTACAAAAGCTATTCAATCAAGAGCAGTGAGTGATGTCCTTGTCTTTTGTTGTTTGACTTTAGAGTAAAGCAGTAAAGGCTACTGCCCCTTTAAGACCTAATGATCGGATATGCCTCGTCTTTCTCAACTGTATAAAGTTTACTTAAGGCATATACAGACTATGTCTGCTAGGATACTCATCAAGATGGACATGTTGACATACTTTTTGTGTGAGTTTGTCCGTTCAAGAGCAAGACTTGAAAGAGAACTCAATATTTGCGCGCTGTGTGTGTGCGCTTTCGGATGAGTGCACAGAGACAAGCGCGTGCGACTTCTCATTCGCGTTTTCTGGCACTACACCCGGGAGATGTCGGCAAAAATGACTGGTCATATTCGAACATACGGCAGCACTCGCATGTATTGAACAAAATTAACAAATTGAGAATGATTTGAAATTATTTGCACCCTGGTTGGGAAACACTGGCCTACATGACAACACGCACACACTTAACAATTTTTGATAATCCGATATGCTATATTCGTAAAGCATAAAGAACGTGGCAAGCGGCATAAATGCGTTTACACAGGAATTAAAATCGCGGGAAACAATGCTTTGAACATTACTAATTCAAAACTACAGTTTTAACAAAGTTATAAATTAATTTAAAACAAATAATGAAATAATATATAAATACATTTGTGCCTGATTGAATATAAAGCTATAAAGAAATTACATATTATAATAGAGATTTTAATAGTTTGATGCTCTTTAAATATTTTGTTGCATTGTAAAAAGTTTTGGTGAGAACGGACCTGTCCGCGATCGCTCTCCGTGGTTCTGAACAAAGAAGAGCGCTTTGGAATCTCCATTACGCACCATGCTGTGCTTTAGCGCATCTCTCTAGAAGGCCAATAGACTGTAAAAGTGGTCAGGAATCTAATATTTCCCCAAACAAAGTTTATTTCTGCTCGTAGGCCTATAACATGAGCCCGAATATTTGACAATTCTGTTTAAGTGTGTCAAGGAAACAGGAAAACGTTACACACGTGCATGCTTCTTATTTATTAAATAGGCTATATACAGACAATTATTTAATTAAAAAAATGCTATAGGCTAATATTTAAACATAGCCAAACTATGATTACACACTAAAAACTGTCTACTTTTATTTGTGTACACTCACAATAACAACAAATGCCGTGGATTCATGGAACAGATTATTTTGTTTTTCAAAAGGTTGTTTTTCAGGTTTTTTTATGTTTGGCACGCATGGCTAATTTGCATACGTGCACAGGAATGGCTGGCTCCGCTTGGCAAAAATAGAACGTATTTGTGAATAAATGTTTTGAAATCTGTATACATGGTGAGCTTTAAAACATTTTAGAGACCATTAGTGACAATAAAAAATATTTCAAAAAAATTTTTTTTGACAAAATTTGAGACCCCCTTCAAATTTTGCTTTTGAGGTTTTAAGGGGGTCTCATGGGTTAATCGGGGGGGGGGTTAACCCCCCCGGGCCCCCCCGTATTTCGCACACTGAACATAACATAACATCATAGCACAACATAGCATATAACAACATATATCATAACATATAGCACAACATAACATATATCATATCATAACATAAAATATAGCACAACATAACATGTAACATAGCATCATATAGCACAACATAACATAACAGCATATAGCAGAACATATAACATTACATCATATAGCACAACATAACAACATATAACATAACATAACAACAAATAGCACAACATAACTTAACATAACATCATATAGCATAACATAGCATATAACACCATATATCATAACATAACATAGCACAACATAACATATATCATAACATAACAACATATAGCACAACATAACATATAACATAACATAAAGCACAACTTAACATATAACATAACGTAACATATAGCACAACATAACATATAACATAACATCATATAGCACAACATGACATAACATATAACATAACATCATATAGCATGACATAACATATAACATAACATCATATAGCATAACATAACATATAACATAACATCATATAGCACAACATAACATAACATATAACATAACATAACATAACATATAGCACTACATAACATATAACAACATCATATAGCACAAAATACCAACATATAACATAACATAACATATAGCATAACATAACAACATATAACATAACACAACACAACATAACATATAACAATAAAGCACAACATATAACATAACACAACATATTACATAACATAACATAACATCATATAGCACAACATGACATATAACATAACATAACATCATATAGCACAACATGACATATAACATAACATAACAACATATAGCACAACATAACATAACACAACATATAACAACATAACGTATAACATAACAACATAACACAAAACAAACACTTATCTTACTCATAGACAAAAAAGCTAACTTAATTACTTTGTTTTCTCTGGTCATGTCAGTGACCCATTTCAGATGCAAATATAAAAATATTTTAATTGTTTTATCAAAATTATTGCTTGGGACAATTCAGTAGTCGCTGGAAATTGGTAAAGACATGTCTCTAGTGTCTCTATTCAATTGTATGCCCTTGCAACATGCATTGATGACTCGTTCACAATAAGACCAAGAATGTGTTTAGAATGTAAACTGGTTCAGTTTTGGTTTAATATTGATCGTATGATAGAAAGAAAATTAGTCTTTAAAATAGAGACTGTGTGTACAAGAGGGCTACGTCTGAATATCATCTTCAGATCAGCTACAACAATGTTCATCATCAACCCCACCTGGGACCAATGGGTCTTATCACCATGGAGATAGATGGATGTGTGGGTGGTGTGATCAGTTTAGTCCTGAACTGCTGAGCAGCTGAAGACACAAACAGGTGGTTTAACATCCTGCATTTCTGGAGGAACTCTGTCTGACACTGTACTTACAGCCTGTTCCAGATCTAAATGATGCCTGAAATCTCACAGAAATAGGATCATACATAATTAGATCTTCAAGGACCGCTAAAAATATGGATCTTGTGGTTTGGAGCCCTGCCTCCTTCAGTTAGCAACACCAAAAAACTGTAACCTCTTGTTTAAAATCACAAACATGCTTTCCAGGATCATTTTGTATAAGGAGATGTGCTCGTTGTCCACACAAAGATGGTTTTATTCAGTTTTAAACCATTGATGAAAGCACCAGAAAGTAATATCTCGAATGAGATCTCTATAATTACTCCGTTGTTTGTCCTAGACAGCAATGAGATTCAATGGAGAGCAAAAATGTTTATTATTAATATCAGACATTCAGGTTTTTCTCTAATAATCTCACCTTTCAGAAGATATCTTAACAATGTCTCAAACTAAAACTTTTCAATCAAAAATCTTGTGAACTGTGATTAGGTGAATGGTGTGAACTAATTTCTCATCAATTTCTCATCTAAGACCAAACTATTTGAGTTACCCATCATTCAATTTAGGGGTGGGCGATATACCGGTAGACACGATTAACCAGTAGAAAATTTGTCAACCGGTAGAGATTTTGGACTATCGTCTCTATCGAGGTTATGCTCACGTGACGTTGCCGTTCTGTGCCATCTCAAAAGCTTATCTTTTGAAAGCGTTTTTAAGTCTTGCATTTTAAAAACAAACAATTTTAAACCGCTCAAGCGCTATAATCAGCGAAAGAGGACCCATTTCGGTAGTGTTGTAGTACTCGAGACTTGTCTCGGTCTCGACCACATTTGTACTCAGTCTTGTCTTGGTCTCAGACTTAAGCTGGGCATACACTGTGCGATTTTCGTCCGAGATTCGTGCTACTCTTTTTTGGGTCTGGCCGATTTTCAGTTTTATCGTGCGTCGTTTGTCGTGAGGTGTTTGTGCAATGTACAGAGGGATACGAGAGACGGCAAACCTCTCCCGATCGGCAATCGGATGGTCGGATGAATTTCTGGCATGTCAGAAATTCTGGTCGCCCCTCGTGAGCTAATCGCACAGCTGAAGCAGAGCTACGAACTGATTGCCCTGTTTTTCATCACTGCGCCTGCGCGAAAGCAGAAGTTGAACCATTTCATCTTTAATGCAGCGAGAAAGAAAACGAAAAGAGGGAGATCTTTAAGTTCTGTAGGCAGTTATCAAATAGAAGCAATTTGTCAAACTGTTGCATGCCTCCAGTTTGTGTTGTAAAATGGATAATCTAGTAATCTATAAGTCTTTCAAACCACCGTATAAAATATATACAGTGCCTCTCTTATTCATTTAGCTACTTGATCATTAATTTACTTGTTTTACTTTCACAATTTATTTACTTTTATTATTTAATATTTACTTAATTTTACTATCAAGGGAAATGTGAACCGTTGTCCATCATTTGAAACAAAATATCACGTCGTATTATAGATTTTTTTTTTTTTCGTTTTAAATCATGAAGGCGAGTCAGTGGATATTACACAAAAACACAATGTGCGCGCAGGAGTCGGTGAAGTCTCAAACCTAGTCATTTCACTACAGAAAGTGAAAGTATAATCTGACGAGCTTTCGGTGCATATTCTCACAGAAACAAGAGATAAATCTACTTTAAAATATGCTGATAACGTAGCCTATAACTGTCTTAATTTACACTCACCTAAAGGATTATTAGGAACACCATACTAATACTGTGTTTGACCCCCTTTTGCCTTCAGATCTGCCTTAATTCTACGTGGCATTGATTCAACAAGGTGCTGAAAGCATTCTTTAGAAATGTTGGCCCATATTGATAGGATAGCATCTTGCAGTTGATGGAGATTTGTGGGATGCACATCCAGGGCACGAAGCTCCCGTTCCACCACATCCCAAAGATGCTCTATTGAGATCTGGTGACTGTGGGGGCCATTTTAGTACAGTGAACTCATTGTCATGTTCAAGAAACCAATTTGAAATGATTGGAGCTTTGTGACATGGTGCATTATCCTGCTGGAAGTAGCCATCAGAGGATGGGTATATGGTGGTCATAAAGGGATGGACATGGTCAGAAACAATGCTCAGGTAGGCCGTGGCATTTAAACGATGCCCAATTGGCACTAAGGGGCCTAAAGTGTACCAAGAAAACATCCCCCACACCATTAGATTATTAGGAAGCATGGCATTAGTTTTCATTGTTATGCTGACGATACTCAGCTCTATATTTCTTCACGCCCTGAAGAAATTTACCAATTCACAAGATTAACGGAATGCATAGCCGCCATAAAACATTGGATGACTGGTAATTTCCTGCAACTCAATTCAGAAAAAACTGAATTTTTAATTATTGGACAAAAAAGCTCCACAAGTAGTAACCTAGAATACTGTCTAACACTTGATGGCTGCTCTGTCAAGTCTTCGTCGTCAGTGAGGAACCTGGGTGTGCTCTTTGATACCAATCTTTCGTTTGAAAGCCACGTTTCTAGTATCTGTAAAACTGCTTTCTACCATCTTAAAAATATATCAAAATTACGGCACATGCTCTCAATGCAAAATGCTGAACAGTTAGTTCATGCGTTCATGACCTCAAGGCTAGATTATTGTAATGCTCTATTGGGTGGTTGCCCTGCTCGCTTAATAAATAAACTCCAGCTGGTCCAAAACGCAGCAGCTCGAGTACTTACTAGAACCAGGAAGTATGACCATATTAGCCCAGTTCTGTCAACATTGCACTGGCTACCTATTAAACATCGCATACATTTTAAAATCTTGCTTATTACTTACAAAGCACTAAATGGTTTAGCTCCCCAATACTTGAGCGAGCTCTTAACATATTATACTCCATCACGTCTACTGCGATCTCTAAATTCTGGCCAGTTGTTAATACCGAGAATATCCAAATCAACTGCAGGCGGTCGATCCTTTTCCTATTTAGCTCCTAAACTCTGGAACAGTCTTCCTAGCATTGTTCGGGAAGCAGACACACTCTGTCAGTTTAAATCTAGACTAAAAACACATCTCTTTACTGTGGCATACACATAAAACACTTTATCAATTAATTGATTGTTAGGCTGCATTAACTAGGTCAGCCGGAACCGGGAACACTTCCCATAACACCTGATGTACTCGTTACATCATCAGAAGAATGGCATCTACGCTAATGATATTCTCTCTGTTTTATCCCGAGGTTTACTGCAGTCAGCCAGATCCGGGCCGTATCCTAATCAGATGGTGGACCAGAGAAGACCAACACAGGACCCCGAAGTGTCTGCAGAGACCGTGTCAATTATCCTCCCCCTGCAACTGCCTCATCGACACGGCATCTAAATAAACCCGTCACCAGTGTGATGACTCCGATTGTTCGAATATTAACATTAAATAATACTTAAATCGATATGTCATCCGCAATAAACCCGTCTCCAGCGTGTTGCCGCCGATCATTCGAATATTGCACTTTAATAATTATTTAATCAACATCATCCTCAATAAACCCGTCTCCAGCGTGTTGCCTCCGGTCCTTTGAATATTCCGATCTATTATGACCTCTGACCTGTAAAGCAGCCAGAATAATAATAATAATACGTTGTTTGTAAATTGGCCAGAGGAGAACTGGCACCCCGACTGAGCCTGGTTTCTCCCAAGGTTTATTTTTCTCCATTAGGTCACCTAATGGGGTTTTGGTTTCCTTGCCACTGTTGCCTCTGGCTTGGCGTGCTCAGTTGGGGACACTATATTTTTCAACTAAACATCGAAATAAATCTAATTAATAAACTAATTTAACCATGTAAACTAAATTACTGATCTAATTATTGATCTAAAGCCCACACTGTCACCGTATGGAAATTGAAATGAACTGATGACATCAAATGGCTATACAGCTGAATAAAATTAGGCTGCATTATTTTGCTGTTTAACACTGTAAAGCTGCTTTGAAACAATCTACATTGTTAAAAGCGCTATATAAATAAAGTTGACTTGACTTGACTTGACCATTACACCACCACCAGCAGCCTGCACAAGGCATGATGGATCCATGTTCTCTTTTTGTTTACGTCAAATTCTGACTCTACCACCTGAATGTCTCAACAGAAATCGAGACTCATCAGACCAGGCAACATTTTTCCAGTCTTCAACTGTCCAATTTTGGTGAGCTTGTGCAAATTGTAGCCTCTTTTTCCTATTTGTAGTGGAGATGAGTGGTACCCGGTGGGGTCTTCTGCTGTTGTAGCCCATCCGCCTCAAGGTTGTGCACGTTGTGGCTTCACAAATGCTTTGCTGCATACCTCGGTTGTAACGAGTGGTTATTTCAGTCAAAGTTGCTCTTCTATCAGCTTGAATCAGTCGGCCCATTCTCCTCTGACCTCTAGCATCAACAAGGCATTTTCACCCACAGGACTGCCGCATGCTGGATGTTTTTCCCTTTTCACACCATTCTTTGTAAACCCTAGAAATGGTTGTGCGTGAAAATCCCAGTAACTGAGCAGATTGTGAAATACTCAGACCGGCCCGTCTGGCACCAACAACCATGCCACGCTCAAAATTGCTTAAATCACCTTTCTTTCCCATTCTGACATTCAGTTTGGAGTTCAGGAGATTGTCTTGACCAGGACCACACCCCTAAATGCATTGAAGCAACTGCCATGTGATTGGTTGATTAGATCATTGCATTAATGAGAAATTGAACAGGTGTTCCTAATAATCCTTTAGGTGAGTGTATATTCTTAATATTTCTCTTGTGGCCCATATTGTGATTTTTTTTTGAAGAGAAATAGGCTATAGGCCCATTTCGTGTTAAACAAGTTGTTTTTTAAATAAAGCTGCTCTTACTTTCTGATAAAAATACTTATATTATTGCAGTGTTGGGACATATTATAGGCCTATAATTCCTTGTTTAATCAGGCAAAATGTTTTTAAATAATGAGGAGTAAGCTAATCTATCTATTATTTTATTATGCAGCGTGTCGGTTATGCATTGATGCGTTATGAAATTATCGCGGGGCAAATTAAATGTAATATCAATTTAATAATAAAAGTAGGCCTACCCTAATAATAATAATCATTTATATACATAAATTGTAAATGCTAAATCCTCTTGATATCGATAGCTGATGCATTTGATAGGCTATCTCTCTATTATAGCCTACACCATGGTCTATCGTCGCACTAGGCACGGGGGTTTTATCGTGCATATTTCACTCGTACAGTGTGAGCAGACAAGTCGCACTAGACGATCGGACCGCACAGTGTGTGAGCACATAAATCGTGAACTTTGGCTTTTACATTGCATGCGCTCTACTCGTACAGTGTGACTTATATCGGTTATCACTATATAAGTCGTTATTTAGTTTTTTTGGCGCACAAATAATATTCTCATCGCTTTATAATATTAATATTGAACCACTGTATTCACATGGACTGATTTAAATATGTTTTTAGTACATTAATGGATCTTGAGAGTGTAAATTACATTGATGCCTATGCAGGCCTCACTGAGCCTTCAGATTTCAACAAAAATATCTTCATTTGTGTTCCGAAGATGAACTGAGGTCTTACGGGTGTGGAACGGCATGAGGGTGAGTAATAAATTACATTATTTTCATTTTTGGGTGAACTAACGCTTTAACAAGATAACAAGAGGGAGTGGCTAAATGAGAAACGCCTGGGGAAACTAATCAACATGAAAAACTACAAAGAACTACAAAACATGGCACAAAACAGGAAATAACAAAAGTCCTCACAAGACAGGGAAACACAGGCTGGGATCATGACATATATTGTTATCGTGAAATAAAACGATCAGATGTTTCTCCTACAAATTCTTAAGATAATTTAAAACAAATGGAAGAAAATGAATCAAGTATATTGGCAGCTTTTATCATATATATACACATTGATTTGCTCTCTTTTTTTGTAGCTTGACGGCTTTTGTTGGCTTTTTGTATGAAAGAGAGCAGTAAAGACATTCTGCTAAACGTCTCCTCTATTTTGAAAGAAAGTCATACAGGTTTGAAATGACTTGAAGGTGAGTAAATGATGAGAGATAATATCCACTTTTTGGCAGAACTGTCCTTTAAAATGAGATCTAATCCAGTAGAATGAATGTGTTTATTCAGTGAATTTTATAGTTAAATTTAGTGTGGGGATAAATCTCTTCTTTTATTGTTTGATATACAGTCTTCCTCAGACTGCATGACAAAGACCCAGTCCTAATCAAATTTGGGAGACCCAGTCCAAATGACTGAAGTGACCCATGAGTCTAATTTTGGAAATCCTGACATTTTCAGGCGGACTGAATCCATCAGCGCTCATGGGTAATATGTAGTTGGTGAAATGAGTGTCACCTATAATGCCTCGCCAGGTCTTTGTTCAAGTGAATTTCCATTTCGCCTCTTGTAGATGGTAATAAGTCCCAGTACGAATGGAGATATGCGTTTTCTGCTCATCGGCCAAGCTGAGGGCAGCTGCTCCATCGGGAAATAACCCAACGTCGCTCCCAGTAGTAGTAGAGTTTTCAATTTCCTCAGCTTATAGAGATGTATTGGCCAATGAGTGCTCCTTCGTTCCACTGTTGAGCCTCTGCCAGACTCTAATGTGGACTCTCCTTCAAACTGTCACGTTTATACCTGTGTGATAGCAGTGAGACTAATGATTGTATTAGCATAAGTGCTGGTATAGGAGGTCAGCAGTTACCATGTAAAGACGTTGCATGCAAGCGGCTCCATGAAGAGAACGCTATGCTAATGTAGACAAATATGTGCCCGCCACTTGTCAGGATCCCGTTTATCACAATATGTGCCATTATGTATCACTGAGAGAAACATTCCATATGCTTTCTCCGTTTGGTGCCCAGCTTGCAAAAAAGTTAATTTTAGACTTTGATACACACAATAAATCTTTGTTATTGTAGCCGAAATGTGAGGCATCAGACTCAAATTGGATTTGTGGGGAAATGGAGGGTTTGATGAAACCATGATAATTCCCGCATTGATCGTCTCACTGTCAGTTATAATCCAATTAAAACAGATCGTCTGGATCTAACCTGGTCTCGCTGCTGCAGCGAGTGTGTCCGCAATCCTCCTCCTCTGTCGTCCTTTC
The DNA here is from genome assembly GCA_023566225.1 of Romanogobio albipinnatus. NCBI lineage: Eukaryota > Metazoa > Chordata > Actinopteri > Cypriniformes > Gobionidae > Romanogobio > Romanogobio albipinnatus. Next base: position 35,176,917 of record CM042260.1, on the reverse strand, counting down.
TCTGTAATTAAGGATTAAAGGAAAACTCTAATGAAGGAAAAAGGCTCAGAAGTAGCATGCTGGACAACAGCTCAGTACGTACAGAGCTCATTTCAAATTCAGAACAGGGAAAATATGACACGGAGAGAATATTCTTCTTCAAGTGAAATTGGTCCTTGTTTTATTGAAGAGGTGTAGAGCATAGAAATGCGTATAAGTTGATGGGCGCACACTGAAAAATAAAAATAAAATGTTTTAGCACGCATATTTTTATGGAATTAATATGGAATTAAGTAAACTCTACTTAACTAAGTTAAGTTAAATTGACATAGAAAATAAGCAATTTTAACTTGGCCAGTAAAAGGTTGAGTAATTTTTACTTAGTTGAAGTTTCCTTTGATATACTTTTTACTCAAACAATATAACACTGAATTAAACCATGCTTTTAAAGTGTATGTTTTACTGAGAAATATCTCCGTAAATGACACAATAGATATTTTGTAGACACCATGGCTGCGTCCAAAAACCTTGTCAATGACTTGTTGCCTCGCTGCCTTATCAGACAATAACTTGTAAGGCAGCGTTTGTACATAAAGGCACCTCACAACTTCTAAGGCAGCGTTACAGTTTAATGATCTACAGCAAAATAGAGAGAGCTTTGGTGAGAACTAAACAAATATTTAACTACTACATTAGTAATTTCTCGCTAGAAATGACCTCAGAAGTGGAAAATGTTGGTCAAAAATGTACATTTACACACAAACTGACCCGCAAACGCAACTTTTCGACGGCATCTTTTTTTCCAACTCAACTGTCACAGAATGGAACGCACAGGATTGTGTGATATCAAAGGCAGCGAAGGATACAAATATTCTGCCTTCAAAAATCGATCAGATGAAGGTATCTCAGGAGGCAGGAAGTGAAGCTAACATTAGATTCGGACTTGCCTTGATGCCTTCCTACCTTAAAATGTGTCCTCCGAAGGCAGCATTTTCCAGGTTTCGGACACAGCCCATATCTACGTAACAGTAGTCAAGGCCGTAACCATGTCTTTTGGGGGGTTGGGGGCAATTTTTTATTTTTATAAAGAATAATGAAATAGAACGCTGAACGAAATTCTAGGTCTAATTATAGTTGGAAATAATCATTTTGGGACTATTTGCAAATAATAATTGCATTTGTTAGCATCAAATACATTATTAGTCCCGAGATTCTTCACGTTAGTGAATAAATGTATAGATCCGCTATTAATATTTGTATTTTCTAGTGGTCTGGTGGTATCATTTTTCAGATCTATAGGCTGAAATTGATCAGGAGAAGCAGCAATGACGACTACAGCCGGACGTCTCAGTGGTATGTACTGTAACTGTAACTTGTATACTTGCTTAGCGGCTTATCATGCGTGGATTTTGCAACATTTGTGTGTGTTTACTCGAGGACGTAATTTGGTTTAGGGACTATTGTATGTGATTAAATGTTAACAGTAGCAAGCGGAACGGTTTTGCACGTCAGACTAGTACGTGTTTACATAGAAAAACAATGGAATAGTAGCGCATTTGAATGAACGAGTCGATAGCTAACAACACAAAGACATTTGAAGCAGTTTTACTCACCGCCTGCTTCCAACGCACAAGTCACGACCGTGAACCTTAATCGCTGGAACCGCTCCATCTTTCAGCATTAGATGAGCTACAAATCCGGAGTTGAACTGGGGCTTGTTCATAAACCATCGTCAGCAAAATTCAGGGAACAAACAAAAACACTTGCACAACTACGTAAATTCGGGACTTTGCGCATTCTTTATCCTTCTCCCTTTTCGTTTCAAGTTTCATCAGAACGTTGTCCTTTGGCCGTGTGTCGGCCATATCAAAATCATATAATTCGAACTTCCCTCTTTATGCGTTTCTCTTCTACACACCCCCCTTCATGTGCACGCGCACTAACCCCAAACCTCCACCCCCAAATCATTCTTGTCGGTTATTGGCTGGAGCACTGTTTATTATGTTTTGTTGTCCAGACTGCCAAAGCTTGTTTTTGTTGCCGTTTGTGGAGCTTTTGCTGACTACAGAGACTGCGTGTGTTCAGGGGACAGGCAGGTAACGGATAGTGAGGAGATTTGCTGTATGTAACAAAAAAGGTTTTGGCCTAAAAAACGTGTGACATCGATTAGAGCACCTTTAATGGGCGTGCATTTGCTCTCTCACTCTATTTGCACACGCGCCCTTCTGGGAGAAGAGTCTGTACGGCCCGTACAAGGATATTCCGCCCCTGTTGTCGTCACTTTGGCCCATACTCTAAAAAAAACTTTCCGAAACTTATGAGAAACCGGAAGGAGTATTTTTGGCACAGAAGTCTTTTTTAAAACTTTGTCCAATGTTTAGCATCGGAATCCAAGTCTTTAAAGCTACACTGTGTGATATTTTCCCCCATCTAGCGGTGAAACGGTATATGACCATCCAGTAAATATTAGTTTCTGTTCCTCCCAATTCCGATTTCGTTTTAACTCCTACGGTGGCCGATTTAGTCCAAGATTAACATGGCTTCCAGTTTGACCTCGTCCATTAGTGTTGATTTGCCTGTTGTCTTGCCGTCTTAATTCTCTTTTTCGCTTCCTTGGTGACTTCCTTGGCGCTTCCTTGGCGACTGTAACATATCCTCGAGAATAAGAGTGATCCTCCATCAGCAACAGACTTTCAAAAAGGCTTTCAGGTTTTCATATAGCAGTCTCAAGCAATCCCCCTCTTCACATTCGACACGGTGCCATCGAGTGTTAAAACGCGAAAGGCGAAGCTTGAATTTACTGGTATGTCCCTCTTTGGCTAATGTACTTTCAAGATGGAGGGGAAACATGGCGACCCCCATTCGAACCCCTTACCCGTATGTATTTTCAATGGCATATTATAAACTTACGAGAATACTTTATTACTTGAAAGAAGTAAATATACATTAATGAGCACATATATTTTTGAAAGAACTAAGTGTTTTTAGCTAAGAATAAACTAAAAAAGTTACACAGTGTAGCTTTAACAGTGTAAAAAGCTCACTATGGGGAAACAGCTGCCCTCAGCCCTCCCCCTTTTTAAACTTCACTTTGTTTTTTAGCTGACACCACTGGGACAGTGTTGCGTGATATATTGTACCAGGACTAGAAATGTATTGTGATACCCTGCTGTTAAAAATGGCATAATTCCTAATTAACGATACTTTAAGAATGTCAGCGTTTTAAGAGCTGTATTTCCTGTGCCGCGATGTATTTCCTCCCACTCCCTGCTGGCACACTGTGCGTGCCAATCATTTTGTCCTCTCATCTGAGCTAAAAAAGAGATGTTAAAAAGAGTTATCGGTTGCAAAAAAGAGCTCAAAGTGGTCCCACTTTATATCAGGTGTCTTTAACTACTATGTACTAACATTAACCATTTGATACAATGCACTTATCGTGTACATACACGTTTTTACATTGTACTTGCATGGAATATCTGCATGTAATTACAGCTGTAATGACATCTATAATTACACTGTTGAGACTTATACCTTAACCCACCCTTAAATCTACCCATGCCGCCAACCCGTCACTAATCTTACCCATATCCCATCTCAATAGCAGCAAAAAGGTTATACAATACAACATGAACACAATAAATACATTGTACTTACTTTTTGATGCAAGTACATAGTAGTTAAGGACGCCTGTGAAATAACCTCTAAACGACAGGTTAATGAATGTGATTGATAACATAATTAGTCTACATGATGCTCATGTCCTCAAATAGACGTCGAATGATAGTGATTTATTTCTGTCAAGCTAACTTTTTTAGTCATTTGAAGGCAGTAAAAACTTTAAATTGGCTTGATCCTTTTATCAATGTTGCAAACATCTCTATCTCATCTTGTGTAAAGGGTTAGTTCCCCCAAAAATGAAAATTACCCCATAATTTACTCGCCTTCAAGCCACCCTAGGTGTATATGACTTTCTTATTTCAGAGAAATACAGGTATATTTATTAGTAATATATATAGTTATATTAAAAAATATCCAGGCTCTTTCAATCTTTATAATGGCAGTATACTTAAAATAATTGTGTTAGTAGTAAAACAATACAATCACAATTATTTTAAGTATATATCATTGTATTATTTACATTTTATATTATTATTTATTGTGGTTTTTAATAATAATACGTTGTCCCCCCCTAATAATATTTTAGGGGGGACAACCTTCAGATGGAGTGGATCCTGACCCCGCCGTGATTTATGCCCCACTATATATTGAATTAAAACTATAGCTATGTGTTATTTTGTGAACAGCATTCTGTAAGTGATTTAAATAAAGAATATGGGTAAATGAACATGCATACTGCTAATGGAATATGCATTTGAACACTTTCCATAAATTAATTGCTTACGTTGATGAGGGTTTATATTACACCATAAGAATCATCATCGCAAATGGGCCAATAATGCAACACTGCGTGTGTGTACAAGTGCACGTCAGATGATGGCTATCAGGGCAGATTAAATGTATTCATGCTTCGTTTAGTTTCATTACCCTGACAGTAAAGTTCAACAAACCAGGGAACTTGAATGAGACGGTGATCGCTGTAACCGTAGCCCATTGCTGGCTGATCAAAACTTTCATTTATTTCAGCCCACTCAATGCAGAGTTAATGTCATTAAAAACACATTTAAATTGATTTAAAATGTATTAAAAAAAATGTCTTGTGCCCTAATTACTCCATTTATCACAGTCAGACTTTCGGATATTTGTTTAAAAAAAAAAAAGTTTTGTGAAAGTTAATTAGGTTCAGAGCAGTACTATTTTTTCCGTAAAGAAAATGTGAAGTTTAGGGCTTTTGTGTGGTTGCTAAGGCGTTGCTATGTGGTCAATAGTTGCTATGTGTTGCAAATTCAAATAGCCCACCCACAGGTCTCCATGATTTTTTCTGAAGTTTTTTTTTAAGTCTATGGGTAGTTTTATCATCTACCACCAGTCAAGAACTGTAAGAACTATATCACTTAGAAAATAATAATAATAGATAATAATCAACAAATAGTTATGAGCAACTTTTGATTTGTGTGTGTGTGTGTGTGTGTGTGGGGGGGGGTGCTAAATCTCGAATACACAAAAGTAATCAAGAATTCAGAATAATCACTGCTAAACAAATTTCTCTAGTAGTCCAGGTTTTAAGCAGTTTTCCCCTGTTTGTCGCTTACACAATTCAAGTTAATTGTCATTCGTACTCTCGTGCCCTGCCCTGGACTAGAGAGAGACTTGTGTGACGCGATTCTCGTGTGTGGAGCTCCAGTCTAATTGCATTTGGACAAGAACAAAGCAACTTCCTTAACACACCCTCAAGCAGATGGAAGCAGGATAAAGCGTACAGTAATTAACAAATCTGATGGAGGACAGTTGGCGAATAGCGTTCATTATGCTGCAATTTTCTGTTCATTTTAAATAAAAGCGCCCAATTCTCCCAAGCATTCGGATTTAATTGCAATTAATTAAATTCTTAGTGAATCCCGTGCATCAGCTTGAAAATAATGTCAGTTCACAGTAATTCAGTGTTTTGTGTGTAATTCCACAGAAGGTTTTTTTTTCTAAAAGTCAGAAGTAGTCAAATGGCACTCAACGCCCAACGAAAGTGCAATTCTGTGTGGAATCTGTGTGCTTTTTCAGATTTGGGGGAAATCTGCTGGAATTGGATGCATGATCAAATATGTAATATAAACACAACTTTGTGTGAGGAATTATGTCGTTTCATCTGCAGTTTTTTACCCCGGATGCCAGCCGAACTTAGCCCCGCCCACAACATTTGAGGTCGGGAAGTTCGTCTGGACTTGAGCTGTTGTGGAGCAACTATGCTCAAACCAGAGCTGTTCGGAACAATCAAATTGTCAGGGTGGGCTTTATACGATGATGGACAGATGATCAACACATGCACGTCACCAAAGAGCACTTGGGTTGAATTCGTTATAATCCTAAACAGAGAACTTGTTCGTATATGCATTCACCTTTACTATTTCTCTTTTTTTACTGAATATCGACTTAAATTGCAGTCTGCTTTTCACACCAAGGCTTCAGAAGACTTTATTCAGAAGAATTATAGTTTTCAATTCAATTCAATTTAAATTTATTTGTATAGCGCTTTTCACAATACACATTGTTTCAAAGCAGCTTCACAGAAAGTGCATTTCATAAATGAACAGTAAAAATGTTAGAAAGACAATGTTAAAGAAAAATGTTCGAAAAAGTTAATCAATCGTGTATTAATTTAGGCCATAACAACGCTGGCGTTGAGTCGTCTCTTCACTGGCGTGGAGTCGTCTCATCACAGGTGTTGGGGCATCCGAAGTCTCCATGAGCGGCTGGATACAAACTGGAGCTGACGAACTATTTACTATTTACTAGTGTCCCGAGATAACAACAGAAAAGCAGATGGGAAATAATTAGCGTAGCTGCTGTTCAGAATATTATATTAATGCTTTTGTTCCGATTTAACTGTAGTATAAAGGGTAATTATAATGTGAATGCTTGGCTAAAGAGATGCGTCTTTAATCTAGTTTTAAACTGGGACAGCGAGTCTGAACCTCGAACAATATCAGGAAGACTGTTCCAGAGTTTAGGAGCTAAATGTGAAAATGCCCTCCCTCCTTTAGTGGACTTAGATATCCTAGGAATGACCAGAAGCCTAGAGTTTAGTGACCTTAAAGAGCGCGATGGATTGTAGGGCGATAGACGATCCGTTAGATACACTGGAGCTAAACCATTTAGGGCTTTATAGGTCAGTAGCAATACTTTGTAATTGATACGGAACTTAATAGGTAACCAGTGTAGAGATGATAAAATTGGTGTTATATGATCATATTTTCTTGACCTAGTAAGAACTCTAGCAGCTGCGTTTTGGACTAACTGTAGTTTGTTTATTGAGGATGCAGGACAACCAGCTAATAAAGCATTACAGTAATCTAATCTCGAGGTCATGAATGCATGAACTAACTTTTCTGCATCAGGAATAGATAGCATGTTACGTAGCTTAGCAATGTTTCTAAGGTGGAAAAATGCCGTTCTTGTAACATATGAAATATGATTTTCGAATGACAAGTTGCGGTCTAATATAAAACCCAGGTCTTTTACTGTAGTGGATAAAGTGACAGGACATCCTTCCAAGGTAAAATTGTATTGTGAGAGGTTTTGTGGGCAGTTTTTTGGACCAATAAGTAATACCTCCGTTTTATCTGAATTTAATAGCAGAAAATTACACGTCATCCAGTATTTAATATCTTCAACACACGCTGTCAGTTTAGATAATTTAGCGTTTTCATCCGGTCGTGCTGAAATATATAATTGAGTGTCATCAGCATAACAGTGGAAATTAATTCCATGTTTTCTTATAATATTACCAAGTGGCAGCATATAGTTTTCAGTTACATGATCCGGCACACAGCCCTGGAGGGCAAAACTTCCATAGATCTGCAGCACAGGTTTGTTTTAAGCCACACATATTTAGATCGCCTCTCAAAAGAAGAAAATCTAAAATATCAGAAAAAAATTCATGTTTTGGGCACTTGTGATCCATATACAAAACCTGCTGCTGCATTTGAATCACTGAAAACAGCGCATAACGTGAAAAACACTTAGGGGCCTATTTTAACGGTCTGAGCGCATGGTCTGAAGAGCATGGCGCAGGTGCACTTAGGGCGTGTCCGAATTCACTTTTGCTAGTTTAACAACGGGGGAAAATGGTCTATGCAACAGGTGCATGGTCCAAAAGGGTTGTACCTAGTCTCTTAATGAGTCATGGGTGTGTTTTGGGTGTAACGTGCAATAAACCTCATCTCCCATTCCCTTTAAAAGCCATTTGCACTTGCGCCATGGCAGATTCTGAACACTTCTCCAGAGAGGAATCCTTTTATTTTTAATATTTAAACATGTTTGTGTGCTGCTGCGCGTCCCTGTGTGTGTAATAAGCAGAGTGTACGTGTGTTGTGCACCCGCCCATAGGCGCATATTACTAACACGCCCTTTAAATAACACAAAAGATACTGCATTATTGACTTTAGACCAGGTTTTTGTTGGTCAATGGCACAGTCGTTTTCAGTTGCCTCAAAATAGCAACACGCCAACAATGCGCCTGAACACACCTCACTTTCAGACCAGCACGCCCATGGGCGAACAGATAGGCGCAAGTGCATTTGCTATTTAAACAATGTGGGCGTTGGACTTGAAAATGATAACTGCGTCGGGCTGAAACTAGCAAAAAACACTTGCGTCGCGCCTGGTGTCACATTGCCAAGAGTGTATGATAGGGCCCTTAAAGTGCTAAAACAGTGATTTTAAAAGATCAAATTTAGTACTCAACGTATTGATGATGCATACTTCATGCGAGCAAATGAGCCAGAATGTTAATGCAACATGCTAAATGGTTGTTTTCTTTATAATGGTTTTCCATGGAAGCTGCATGTTGCGTTATAATCTGGTTCCATCTGCTTGCAGCTCTATAGTATGCATCATTAATAAGATGTGTATTGAATTTGGTCTCTAATATAATTTCTTACTACATTGGTTCTTAATACCAGTGGTGGCTCATCAGGGGAGGCAAGGGTGGCACAGCCTACCCAAAATTTTGAGGTGAAAATGGGAGAAGGACGATTTAAAATAATACACATTCTGAGACATGAAATGAATAACTGGGAATTGTATTTATTGATTGTAATTTCACCTCTGTAAGTGTAACCACCGTGCTCTTCCCCAGATGTGCCGAATCTGCGAAACGCGAGGGGATAGAGAAGGGGAGCGGGAAGCAAATCCATAGCCAATCACCATTAAGTATTTTGCTTTCAGCGATTAGGAGAAAATTAGTTGAGAAAAGTAACATAACAGAGGAGGCTAGTCTACCTTGGTATATCAACCGATCATCAAAGAGACGTTATTTACGTGATATTAGTTTGAACTACTACCGCTGATGTACCAATTATACGTATGGAGAGTAGAGATATTATTTGATCGCAAACAAATTTGTCAAACTACCATTTGTACAACAGCTAAATTAAAAATGAAGGAAGACCCCATAGGCTAAGCTAAGTCTACAGCAATCAGCTTCACTAAACGGCCAAACATGCTCTTTTAACACGGACATTTAAAGGAAAGAAGGGTGGACTTTTACTTCAAGTGATAGGCTAGGTGAGTGAAATTATGTGTAAATTGCCTTGCTGTATATGTGTCGTTTTCTGTAGATTTTCTGTCTAAAACAAGCGGCAACCTCCCGCAGTTTCTCTTGAAGCCAATATGGAAGTGACTTCCGTGTTTCACTGTAATTCGCTGACTGGCCGCTAGGGCTCCAAAAAGGAGCAAAATCTCATTGAACCCCATGTTAAAATGCCCAACTTTACAGCAGAATAAAACATGTTTACAGCCTGGTACAAATTGTGGGTTTGGTCTATATTTCTAATTTTGAATTTTTTTATAACTCATTTATTTACAATATATAAAGCCTTAAAGTTCTGCATAATTAAGGGTGTGGCCACTTTGAGTGACAGGTGGATAGCCGTTTGTCTGCTGTCTGTTAGTCATCACGTCACCTCAGCTCCGCCCACCTCCCGCGTTTTTGCCCATTTTCTGTTTTCCGGGAGTGACGCACGATGATGCGCTGTCAAGATGGCAACCACCAGCTCGACCCTACTTTATGTTTCAAAACTGCTCTTCAGAATCACTACGTCCATTTTTTTACAGTCTATGGTGTAAAAGTGACCAAAAATGCCAATTTAAAGCAAAAAAAATATTTTGTAGGGGATCCGAACGCTAAAATGTTGTGTGCTTTCTCTATTTTAAAACTCACCAGCCGTCACTGCTTAATACACACCTGGTAAAAATGACTGGCCGCAATGGAGGAAAGCCTTGTTTTGCCCTTCAGGTGGGCGTTCATTTAAGGATGTGATGTGATATGACTATTAGTGCACAATCAAAACTTTTATGATGTTCTTATGAAGTGTTTTTTTTTTCTTGAAGGTTGACCGTTTCTGCTCACTTTATGCTTCATGGACAAGAGCAGCGTGAACATACTTCAGAACGTCTCACACAATGTGAGGGTGAGTAAATGATGACAGAAATTGAATTTAAAGTTTGAATCTGACTTCTGAAACGTTTTGGATCCTCAGCTGTGGGATAGCAAAGTGTCGACGCTTTAAAATATCTGCAGATGCAGTTGGTCAACAATAGCCTGACAAGCCAGACCCACATCAAGATGTTGGGTCTGGGAACTCACCATCGGCAGGGCTCAATCCGAGGGGCGGGATAAACGGTTGTCTTTCAAATTCTCTCTGCACGCAATAGGATAGCGCTACAACCAACCAGAGCAACGAAGAAGGTGAAGCGGAGCTAGTTGACAGACTCAACTTTCGCCGTATCCGGTCGGCAAAACTCCGAACACATCTTCCTTTGAATGACTTCAGTTCTGTTCTTTGTTCTTTTCTTAAAGAAAAGCTTAACTCCAAGTCTTCCAGAGTCGCGGCCAAAGCCGAATCGAAAGACCGCTGTTCGCCAGCTTCTTTGTTTACGAGTAGCACGCAGAACCGCCCCAACTCTGCCATCATTATGTTAAGCCCGCCCACCAACTCTATACACGATGTGATTGGCCTGACCAGAGTTTGGTTTTTCCAGCTCGCGAGCCAACGGAGAGTTGCTAGACGACCCTGACTGCAAATTAGATTTGCTGCCGCAAGGGTGCATCTAGATTTCTAGGCTAGGTCATCAAGGTATACACTCAAAAAAATTATTTTATGATGCTGTTCATTTTATTTAAGCAATTCATCTTGATTCAACACAATTATATCAGGTTTCTGGTTCAAATGTAATTGATTCATGTTAAACTGACTTAAAACCGTTACTGTTTGACATAACTTGATGTTTTCATTTTGAAATAACATTAGTTTCAATCAAGTAACCCAATCAAACAAGACTTTCACTTCCCATCATGCTTTGCAAAGGGGCTGAATTCGGAGAGTAATGTTTAAATAAAGTGCTAGTTGATGCATTTTTAACAAGATGAGAAAATGGAGAGACTTTTTAATGCTTAATGTTTTATGTTGGTATTTAAAAGTTTGTGTTATGTTAGTGTTATTGGAGGTTACCATTGTGGTGAAGTGTAGTGCATGTGCTTGGGGTGAGGACCTGCTATTAAAAATTAAAATTGCTTTAATAATAAAAAACAACTTCTTAACAAAACCATCGTCTGGCTAGCCAATAAGATCTTGTAAAAGGTTTTGTAAATGTTGCAAAAATAGTATCTCACTAAATTAAAAAAAATCAATTAAACTGGATTACTTGTTTTTTTTATTATTATTATTCATTTTAGAATAATTACACTTAATAGTTTTGGACAAAATTAAGAATGTTAACCTGATTTAACTAAATGGCATTGAATTAACCTTGCGTAAAAAATTACGTTTACTGAAATAAACAATGTTAATTAAATTCAACATAAAAAAATGTGTAAATCCAACATATCATTTTTCACCTATTACTTTTATTAATGAATGTTTAGTATTCTACTCATATGGCATGAGCAGGGAAGTGTTCATCGCTTTGATTAATATTAAAGTTGCATTTAAATCCTCTTTTTGCTTTGCGCTCACTGTTAAAACACTGGCAGAACTACATACGACTAACTGGGTTTCATGCACTGCTCCTGATTCACATTTGGCTTAATTATGAAAAGTAAGATCCATATTCATTAGGAGGAATAATGAAAGTCGGATAATGTGGCTCATTCGTACTGAACGCTTGGGGCATTTATTATGTACTGTTTGTACTCTTCTCAGCAGGGCTTCTGTCTACAATAATGGACTTCTAACCTGCCCATAGGGAAATATTTGTATTCCACTATCAGTATATGAAAATATGAAGTAAAAGTAAATCAAACTATTTTCAAAGTAAAATAAAAGCACTGTAGGGAGTCTCGAGTTCTGCGCTCTCATTCAAATCTTCAGTGTAACCACATTCGCTCCATTGCATCCTCTGCGGGGACACCAAATGTGACGTCCGTCCAATAGCTTTTTGAAAACATGCCGGACCACCAGCATGCTGAATTCATTTACAACTGCTTTAAAACCCGCGGCTCTTCGGTATCTTCACAATAACACAATGAGTTGGGTTGAGTTGTTTTTCCTGAAGTCATCTGAGTCTCAGCAGGGAAAGGAAGCGCACAGACTGTGGAAGGACGTGCCGTTTTTCCTTTCATATAAAAGCCATTGACTCATGCATGTAGACGATCCATTAACAGTCGTTTAATCTTATTCATGTTTATTTACACATAAAGTCTGTTTGTGGGAAGAATCTATCTATCTATCTATCTATCTATCTATCTATCTATCTATCTATCTATCTATCTATCTATCTATCTATCTATCTATCTATCTATCTATCTATCTATCTATCTATCTATCTATCTATCTATCTATCTATCTATCTATCTATCTATCTATCTATCTATCTATCTATCCATCTATGTCCGTCTGTCTGTTTTTCCAATCATCCATCCATCCATCCATCCATCTGTTTTTCCATCCATCCATCATCCATCAGTTTTTCCATCCATCCACCCATCCATCCATCTGTTTTTCTATCTATCCATCCATCCATCTGTTTTTCCATCCATCCATCTATCCATCATCCATCTGTTTTTCCATTCATCCATCTATCTGTCTTTCCATCCAACCATCTCTGTTTTTCCATCCATCCATCCATCCATCCATCCATCCATCCATCCATCCATCCATCCATCCATCCATCCATCCATCCATCCATCCATCTGTCTTTCCATCCAACCTTCTGTCTGTTTTTTCCTCTGTCCGTCCATCTGCCCATCCATCCATCCATCCATCCATCCATTCATCTTTCCATCCATCCATCCATCCATCAGTTTTTCCATCCATCCATCCACCCATCCATCCATCTGTTTTTCTATCTATCTATCTATCTATCTATCCATCCATCCATCCATCCATCCATCCATCCATCCATCCATCCATCCATCCATCCATCCATCCATCCATCCATCCATCAGTTTTTCTATCTATCTATCTATCTATCTATCTATCTATATCTATCTATCTATCTATCTATCTATCTATCTATCTATCTATCTATCTATCTATCTATCTATCTATCTATCTATCTATCTATCCATCCATCCATCCATCCATCCATCTGTTTTTCCATCCATCTATCCATCATCCATCTGTTTTTCCATCCATCCATCCTTCCGTCTGTCCGTCCGTCTGTCTTTCCATTCATCCATCTATCTGTCTTTCCATCCAACCATCTGTCTGTTTTTCCATCCATCCATCCATCCATCTGTCTTTCCATCCAACCTTCTGTCTGTTTTTTCCTCTGTCCGTCCATCTGCCCATCCATACTTTTCCATCCGTCCGTCCGTCCGTCCGTTTATCCATGTTTTTTCTATATAATACTTGTGTAATTGTAATAATTAGACTAAGCAGGATAAAAAATACACAGTTTTGTCATGACCTTCAGCTACCCATCATCCATTGCTCCTGTCTTCTTTAGTCCTGATTCATTTGAAATCTTTATTAGCTGCAAGGCTTCAAGCTTGCAGCCTTCACACGCTCTATAAAGCCATCAACTCTCAAATCTCAGCTCAATCTGGCTTTGACATCTACGTTCATTCACTGTGAAGATGATGTCTCCGTGTCCTGGCTCGGCTAAACTGTGACATGGAGATCAGAAATAATAGACAATTTCTAACATGGAGCAAGCAAGATTTGTGGTGCACTCATGCAGCTAATAGCAAATTATAACTGTTTAGACTAGAATCTAAATTACCTTTGACCTTTGCTTAAAGTCACCATGAAATCAAAAAGGATAAAATTAATGTGGCCTCTTAATCTTTAATAAAAATAACTTCCCCTCCCTCTTGCAGTGCCATCTCTTCTCTTCTCTGATGATGTGCTTACTGGTGTGAGGGCGGGACAACCTGTCACTCACATGAGATCGACCAGTAGCAAACCACAACTGTCCAGACAATTCCTGATGGCCAAAAGCAAGTCCCACCCTATCATTTTTTTCTTATTCGAGAAGCCATTTCACTCAGATATACGTCACAATAGGGAAAAAAGAAGATTGCAACTTCCGTTTCATGCCTACTTTTAAGTCATGAAGAAGTGCTTAGAAGAGTGATGCAAAAATTATTGTTCAGAATTTTGCCAATAATTATATTATTATAAGTTCTATAATGATAATTTACACAGAAAACTTTAAAGGTGCTGTAGGTGATTCTCTATAGAATTTTTTTTGTTATGCTGTTTGAAAGTCTCCTCATATCCTGATAGCAATCACTCTGTTAAGCGGTCTAAATGTATTTTTATAAATATATATCATCTGTGGAAGGCGCAGGACCTTAAAATGTTCCTTCAATCCTTGTGTTCGGTCAGCACAATCCTATAGCATGTGTTCCCTGTTGGTCAATGTCTAATTCTGTTTAAAAAAAAAAAAAAAAAAGTTTGGTATGTTGTACTGTTACTAACTGTACTATAAAGTTTTCTCACCGGTGAATGACACATGATGTATTGCAGTAGTACGTTTTCTCTGGTCTTCTGGGCTGTGCGCGTTCATGCTTTCAGGAGGCGTGGCTTTAGACGGCGATTTGCAGGGAGGGTGGGATTGTACACTTTCAGTGCTATCAGGCTAAAGTGAGCATTTACCCAGATTTCCTACAACACCTTTAAGAGCCAACCTGTTTATTTCCATTACATTCATAAGAAGGGTGAAAAATATTGATGTAAGTTGCTGCTACACTCAAAAAAAAAAAAGCTTTTTTTTAGGATTTACACATTTCAATTAATAGTACAATTCCATCAAATTGAATTGAATAATCTTTACATAACATTCATATAATGAATTAAGAATTTTAAAACAAACCACAGTAAAACAAAATAGAGCAAAAACATATTTTGTATAATTCTTAATCTAACATTGGAATGGACCATTTAGTTTATGTGATTCATATTCATAAATAAAAAATTTACATTTAAGTTTAAGATTTATACAAAATGTTTTATCAAGGTCTTTTTTTTTACTCATTTAAAATTCTTAATTTATAATATGAAAAATGTTAATATTATTTTTTTTACTATTAATTGAAATGCGTAAATCTTGAGTGTAAAATGCTGCTTAAATGCATTAAAAAAAATATATATAATATATATATACTGGAAGTAGCCATCAGAGGATGGGTACATGGTGGTCATAAAGGGATGGACATGGTCAGAAACAATGCTCAGGTAGGCCGTGGCATTTAAACGATGCCCAATTGGCACTAAGGGGTCGAAAGTGTGCCAAGAAAACATCCCCCACACCATTACACCACCACCAGCAGCCTGCACAGTGGTAACAAGGAATGATGGATCCATGTTCTCATTCTGTTTACGCCAAATTCTGACTCTACCATCTGAATGTCTCAACAGAAATCGAGACTCATCAGACCAGGCAACATTTTCCAGTCTTCAACTGTCCAATTTTGGTGAGCTCGTGCAAATTGTAGCCTCTTTTTCCTATTTGTAGTGGAGATGAGTGGTACCCGGTGGGGTCTTCTGCTGTTGTAGCCCATCCGCCTCAAGGTTGTGCATGTTGTGGCTTCACAAATGCTTTGCTGCATACCTCGGTTGTAACGAGTGGTTATTTCAGTCAAAGTTGCTAAATTTGCTTTTATATAAATAAATATAAAATATAAATATAAAAAAATATATATTTATTTTTATACTATATATATTATATATACTATATATATATATATATATATATATATATATATATATATATATATATATATATATATATATATATATATATATATATATATATATATATATATATATATATATATATATATATTTTTATACCAAGCAAAAATAAGTATAAGTAGCCTTCAAATCAAGAAAATAAGTCTCCATAACAAAATCATCAGTCTCCTCAAAAGCACAATTTGATGCATCATTCATGTCCATATGACAAATGATGTAAATGCCAACGTTTAATAAACTAAGGCCTGGTTTCACAGACAAGGCTTCGATTAAGACAGGATTGAGTCCTTAGCTTATTTAGGACATTTTTTGTTCAATCTGTAACTCTAAGCATATGCGATAGTGATGACGGCCTTAGCAAACACCACGGAACAATTAACTGTATTAAATATTCTGTTTTCTCCATTGAAGTCAGAGGAGAAACTGAAATTACAGAGATTGTATGCCATCTGAACCTGGTCCAAATGAAGAAAAGTAAGGCTAAGGATCTTCTAGTTTAAACATCAGAGACTTTGCCGCTTTGATGCCGTCAGCTCTGAGAATTTGGAATCTCAGCCAACCATAGGAAAGTCGAGAAAATAAGTGAAGTAGTTGAGCAGAGATCCTTTTCAATTTGCTGTAACTTTGTTTTACTAGTTGAAAATCTATGACACAGCTGGAGTTTGATCCATGGAATGATTTGATTTTCACTCATGGAAACTTTGAGATCAGATTGGCTTTCAACATTTGACTTGTCTTCTCCTTAAAAACATCAAATCTGGGAATCAAGAACTTCTTTATTCATGAGTAGAAGATTGGATATGTGCAGGAAGAGAAGGAACCAATTTGTTTCAAGTGCTCTTACAACCCGTGGAGGTTATTAGATGTATCTGCTTCAGAGTTATATTTAGAGCTTCTGGATGCGTCCTCATCCTTTCAAAAGGCGGCATTGTTTCCTAGCGTCGCGTGGTGAGATTATAATATGATTTTGACAGCAGAGAAATTGTTTGACAGCTGGCTGAAAGGATGTGTCTTGTGTTCTTGATGCCTGTCAGATGGAAGGTAAACAAACCGCTATTAAAGAGGTCATGTTTATGCATGCATGTTTCACGATATCCGTGTAGTCTGCCCATGATGCCAATGCGTCTAGACGTCAATGTTCCTTTCTTTACCTTGTGGTTTGATGGATTTTATGTTTGATTTAAACAGTTGCATGTGAAAGTATACTCGGTACAAAATGTAACTTTGAATTACAGTCATTTTATCTCCATTTTTCTGTGCATACTCAGTATTACTCACACATCTTTCTTAAAACAGGAACTCCTGGTCTGACCCGGTCTCTAGGACAGGAAAAAGCAGGCGAACGTCACAAACGGCCGGTAAGATGAGTCAGTCGAGCCTCTAAAGCGTCAGCAGCTCTCCAGCGTTTTGTTTATCATTAATGATGTGTACAGTAAATTGCAAGTGACGCGATTTGCGTCATAGTTGTGGATAGCAGCACATCCATCTATCTTGGCATCAGGCATAATATTATGACCACTTAGAGGTGAAGTGAATAACACTGATTATCTCTTCATCACGGCACCTGTTAGTGGGTGGGATATATTAGGCAGCAAGTGAACATTTTGTCCTCAAACTTGATGTGTTAGAAGCAGGAAAAATGGGCAAGCGTAAGGATTTAAGCGAGTTTGACAAGGGCCAAATTGTGACGGCTAGACGACTGGGTCAGAGCATCTCCAAAACTGCAGCTCTTGTGGGGTGTTCCCGGTCTGCAGTGGTCAGTATCTATCAAAATTGGTCCAAGGAAGGAACAGTGGTGAACCGGCGACAGGGTCATGGGCGGCCAAGGAAAAGTGTCAGAATACACAGTGCATCGCAGTTTGTTGCGAATGGGGCTGCATAGCCGCAGACCAGTCAGGGTGCCCATGTTGACCCCTGTCCACCGCCAAAAGCACAAACAGTGGACACATGAGCATCAGAGCTGGACCACGGAGCAATGGAAGATGAATTATGTTTTGAATCACGCTTTGGGCAATGTTCTGCTGGGTCCTGCCATCCATGTGGATGTTACTTTGACACGTACCACCTACCTAAGCATTGTTTCAGACTGTTGACGAGGAAGGCGTGGTTTCGCAAGGTCTGCACAGACGGAGAGAGTGAGGAGACGAGCTGTAAGACAGTAGGTCAAGTGCATAACGATAAACACCTGTGTCTGATTGCAGTGATTGGTGCGGAGAGACCGGATAAAGCCGCTCCCCAAACAGGGAACTGGGAGAGAGACACAGACTGGGCACTCGTGGGCTGGAGAGCAGAGCTGAGAACGAGAGTACTGAGAACAAGTTATACTGCTTAAGTTTGAGAGCGCTGCGTGCACAACTTTATGTGTTACACGAAAAGAGTTTTTGAATAAACCACGAGTCCCAGTCACGCCGACCCTGCCTTCTTCCTTTCACACCCAACGAACCTTGCCACACAGACCATGTACAGCCTTTCATGGAAACGGTATTCCCTGGTGGCTGTGGCTCTTTCAGCAGGATAATGCGCCCTGACACAAAGCAAAAATGGTTCAGGAATGGTTTGAGGAGCACAACAAGTTTGAGGTGTTGACTTGGCCTCCAAATTCCCCAGATCTCAATCCAGTCGAGCATCTGTGGGATGTGCTGAACAAACAAGTCCGACCATGGAGGCCCCACCTCGCGACTTACAGGACTTAAAGCCACAGCACACCTTCAGGGGTCTAGTGGTGTCCATGCCTCTACGGTTCAGGGCTGTTTTGGCAGCAAAAGGGGGGCCAACACAATATTATGCCTATACAGTGGGGAGAACATGTATTTGATACACTGCCGATTTTGCAGGTTTTTATCATAGGTACTTTTCAACTGTGAGTGATGAAATCTAAAACAAAAATCCAGAAAATCACATTGTATGATTTTTAAGTCATTAATTTGCATTTTATTGCATGACATAAGTAATATGATACATCAGAAAAGCAGAACTTAATATTTGGTACAGAAACCTTTGTACCAATTACAGAGATCATACGTTTCCTGTAATTCTTGACCAGGTCTTGCAGCAGGGATTTTGGCCCACTCCTCCATACAGACCTTCTCCAGATCCTTCAGGTTTCGGGGCTGTCGCTGGGCAATACAGACTTTCAGCTCCCTCCAAAGATTTTTCTATTGGGTTCAGGACTGGAGACTGGCTAGGCAACTCCAGGACCTTAAGATGCTTATTACGGAGCCACTCCTTAGTTCCCAGTCACGACGATGGTGTTCTTGGGGTTGTAGTCATCCATGGGGCAGTCATGGCCTAATGTTTAGAGAGTCGGACTGGTAATCCGAAGGTTGCGGGTTCAAGTCTCAGGTCCGGCAGGAATTGTCGGTGGAAGGAGTGAATAACCAGCTCTCTCCTCCACCCTCAATACCACGACTGAGGTGAGACCCTCAGAGCAAGGCACCAAACCCCCAACTACTCCCCTGGGCGCCGCAGCAATATGGCTGCGTGTTCACACCATATTGGGTGTGTGTTCACGGTGTGTGTGTGTTCACTACTGTGTGTGTGCACTTGGATGGGTTAAATGCAGAGCACAAATTCCATACCGAAGTACCGGTTCTTGTGACATCCCTTATATATATATATATATATATATATATATATATATATATATATATATATATATATATATATATATATATATATATATATATATATATATATATATATATATAGTAGATAAAAGTATACATATAAAAGTAGTTTGATCCTGTGATGGCAAACCTGAATTTTTTTTTGTGTCACATGATCCTTCTGAAATCAGAAATCATTCTAATATGCTGATTTGATTCTCAAGAAACATGCTTATTATTATTTATAATGAAAACAGCTGCTTAGTATTTCTGTGGAAACCGTGATACATTTTTTCTGATTATTTGATGAATGGAAACGTTCAAAAGAATGCATTACATTTTGGTCAATTTAATGCATTCTTGCTGAATAAACAAATTAATTTATTTCAAACATTTGGATGGTATTACTTATACCATCCATATTTAAATGACCCGATAGGAGAAAGCAAGCTAACATTAAAAAAAGAAGAAGACGTATTTCACCTTTTAAGCTTTTAAGCAGAGTCTAACTTTGAGTTTGGATTTTATCTTCTAAACTAAAACTTTAGGTATTTGTTCTGCATTTAGGAAGGTCTGCAAATCACTAGATAAATGTGTAATAAACGGCACAGAACTGATATCGAGATTAAATTCAAATGAAATGTGCTCTGACAACTAAGTCAAAATTAAGAATTTCAGTGCACTTCTTTGAATGGAGGACTGTCTGATTAGGAATAATTATTTGAACATCAAATGCCACCTTCAAAGAGACGTTATTTCTAAATGGGGGGAAAAAGCGGAGAAACTTTCGTATTTATCTGCTCTTTGAAGCTAACGATAAAGGTTTTTGCATTTAATCCCTCATTTTTATTTCCTGGCTGTCTGCTCGTAGGTGCAGAATGAAAGAGAATGGGTGATTTTGTGCTGCTACTCTTCAAATGATGGGTTTTTCTTTTCCTGACAAAAAGTGAAACCAATTAAAATCAACTCATTCTGCTGTTGCCCACAACAGTCCACGATGTACTCAAACTTCAGCCAGCGAGGAAGTAAATTATGTGCATGTTTGTTTCATTGGCACAATTAAAAATGTGCATGTCGCAGTGTGACTGCAAGATACAAAACATCATGAAGTTATTTGCACTGTGATGTGGAGTTTTACAAAAAAAAAACAAAAAAAAAAGGCAAATTCTTGTCGCCTACTAGAGATGTAACAGAATACTTGATGTCTTCTGAGCTATGCAAACATCCTCCTGTGAATGCCAGCTAATGATGGAGAACGGCAGTAAAGTGAGTGGATAAAACACTCTTGAATATGTGCAGTTACAGTTGATCTGATATTTTGTGCTCATTGGCATTTTGAGTTTCAGTAGCAATAGATTTGTATTTGGCACACACACACAGTATGTGATTGATTGTTAAAAATAACTGCCAAGAGCAATGCAAATCTAGATGAGTTTGAACTTGTTTACCTGCTTCAGTTCACATTTATTTAAGCTCCGCCCCTTTGGATGGATAGATAGATGGATAGATGTTGAATAGATGGATGGATGGATGGATAGATGGTTAGATAGATGGATGGAATGGATAGATGGATGGAATGGATAGATGGATTGGTGGACAGATGGACGGCTGGATGGATGGATGTAGTGTTAATTTTGTCACCTATTTTTAATTTAGTCTTAGTCTTAAATGTCCTTGTTAGTTTTAGTCATATTTAGTCATTCACATATCTTTTTTTGTTAGTCAAGTTTTAGTTGACTAAAAGTCTTATCATTTTAGTCTAGCTTTAGTCAAAAGACAACTCCAAGGTATCTTAGTGAAGTTTTAGTCGACTAAAAGTCTCGTCATTTTAGTCTAGTTTTAGTCAAAGGAAAACTCAATATATTTTGTGGCAAAATAAGTTACATAAAATATATATAACCTGCATAATGTGCCACAACACCATAGCTATTGGAATTCTCTATTTTAACCTTAATTAATACACTAATTGTAATATAAATAATACAAATATTAGAAGAAATTTTTTTAAGTGGTCATTAATGGACCATAATTATTGCACAAATAGTATATTTAGTACCAAAAGATCTCCTCAAAATATTCAATAAATAAATATTATTTAACTAAAATATAGGCTATTTATTGAAAAAATAGTACTACGACGTAACGTTAGTGACTAACGAATGGGGGTTTCGCTTAGAAGCCAGTTACCTTCGAGGAGTCTAACAGCGCCCAATGGCAGTGCCAATGCCATGGGCATGCGGAATTTGCATGCGTAACTCCGCCCCACATCGTGGGTATATAAGGAAGTACGCTGGCAACATCGCATTATGTTTCTGCTTTGGAGCCAAGAGTATCTCTTCACTCCTTCAAGCCTGCTAACTGAGTCTTTGTCAGCCTTCGAGACGAGCAGCTTTCCAGTGGCGTTGGTGTATACGGCGTGTTCCAGCGATCACATACTTCCTGCCTGCTGATCTGCGCAGTGGTCTGCTAGACAGCTGATGTGTGTGTCTAGCATCCTGTGCACGTGACACGTCCTTTTCAGGATGTCTCGCCCGTGCACTTCTGGGTGTGGCCGGTTGCTTTTATCTTCCGATGGGCACTTCTGGTATGCTTGGGCATTCAGCATGCTCAGGCAGCTTTTGTGGATGCGTCATGTTCCCACTGCGGGAACATGACCATCGCGGTGCTGCGGTCGAGACTCAATGATCTTCGTAAAGAAGTGAGAGTCCCCTCTGCCACACCCCAATCTACCATCTCCACGAGAGGCGGTACTTTGGCTGGTGGCCAGGGTGAGCTGAGGGTGACAGTGTGGAACAAAGCCCCGACGCTCATGCCTCGGGCCATACCCCTCTCTAGCGCTCTGCAACCCTTTAGTGTTCAGGCGGAGATCTCGGGCCCGGCTCCGGCCCCCCCGCGCATCTTGTTTGGCACTCCGGAAGATGATGCAATGTCGGTCGCCGCATCGCAAGGTGGGCTCGAGTCCTCCGAGGATGATGACTCGGCTGTGCTGCCGCCTTCGGGCGAGCCAGCATTGCCCGAGTCAGACCTGGAGCTGACAGCCATGCTGTCTCGGGCAGCCGCGAGCCTCGGGATAGAGTGGAACCCTCCGTCCTGTCCTGAGCGCTCGCGGCTGGATGATTGGTTTTTGGGGGCACCGCGCGCTGACACCCGTCAGTCCCCGCCCCCAATACCTTTCTTCCCCGAGCTGCATGAGGAGGTTGCGCGGTCCTGTAAGTCCCTGTTGTCTTCCCGCGACCGTTCGGTGGCCTCCTCCGCCTTCTCCACTCTCGATGGGGCCGCGGCCAACGGGTACACTGGGGTCCCCCCAGTCGAACGTTCTGTTGCGTGCAACTGTGTCCTCAGAGCGCTTCGACCTAGCGTGGTGATCCTAAGCACCCCTCCAAAGCCTGTCGATTCACATCAACCTTAGTGGCGAAATCGTATAGAGCTGCAGGGCAGGCTGCCGCCTCGTTGCATGCCATGGCAATCTTGCAGGTCTACCAGGCCCGGTTGCTCAGGGACATGCACGAGGGTGGAGCTGATCCAGGGCTTGTGGACGAGCTGCTCCCTGGGTCAGGTGATGTCCACAGCTGTGGTCCAGGAGCGAAACCTGTGGCTAAACCTGGCCGATATACGGGACAGCGAGCAAACACGTTTCCTTGATGCCCCCATATCCCAGGCTGGCCTCTTTGGCGGCGCGGTTAAAAGCTTCGCCCAACAGTTTTCAACCACCCAGAAGCAAACTGAGGCTATAAAACATATACTGCCCTGGCGGCCAGCTGCTGCCTCCACCCAGCCGCCGGCACAGTCGCCTCAGCCTGCTCGCCGCCGAGGGCGCCCTCCTAAGGCTCCCGCCCGGCCCCAGCAACAGCCTTCACCCGGGAAGGCGCCCCAGTCTGCCCAGGCCGCCCCGCGCCCCAATAAATGCCAGGCCAAGCGGCGCTCCTGATGCTGCCCGGGTCAGCAGCACCCTAATTTGGTTAAAGAAATAATTGACATTCCCATCCCTGAGCCCCCAGAGACTGGTGACGGCAGTGTGCGCCGCCCTTGGGCCACGCCGCTCTCGTCCCTCTCTGTCGCCAGCCTCCTTTCAGAGCAAACCCCAGTGGAACGTGCATCCTTCCCTGGTCTCCTCTGTCAGGACGCAGCCGTTAACCGTGCACCCACACCGGGATGCTCTGCCTCCCACATCCTGGCTGGTAACGCTGCCTCGCTGCCCCACCCTGGGTACGTCTGTGGTCCGAATGACCCCGCTGGTGCAGTTCCTGGGAGCCTGGCTTCAGCTTCCGGGACTGTCCCACTGGGTCACGAAGACAGTCAGGCGCGGCTACGAGATTCATTTCGCGCAGGCTCCTCCCCGCTTCTGGGGAGTCCGCTGCACTACGGTCAGGGCCAATGCCCCTGTCATTTGTGCGGAGATTGCCACCCTACTGGCGAAGGGTGCGATCAAGCCTGTCCCTCCAGATGAGATGAAGTCCGGCTTCTACAGCCCCTACTTCATTGTACCCAAGAAAACCGGTGGGTTACGGCCAATCCTGGATCTGCGTGTCCTGAACCGATACCTCCACAGGCTTCCGTTCAGGATGTTGACAGCGAAACACCTTTTCGAATGCGTTCATCCAGCCGATTGGTTTGTAGCGATCGACCTGAAGGACGCCTACTTCTTTGTCTAGATCTTTCCTCGACACAGACCGTTCCTACGGTTTGCTTTCGAGGGACGGGCATATCAGTACGCGGTCCTCCCATTCGGGCTTGCTCTGTCCTCTCACATCTTCACTCATAATGAGTCACTCTCGAGTGCAGGTTTGCGAACACAGAGACCTAGTGCTCCAGCACTTAGCCCGTCTGGGCCTTCGGGTCAACTGGGAGAAGAGCAAACTTTGCCCCGTGCAGAGGATCTCTTTTCTCGTTATGGATATCGATTCGGTCGCCAAGTGTGCACAGCTTACGAGTGAGCGCGCGCAGTCTCTGCTGTCTTGACCTCCGTCAAATCGAGGTCAAGAGTGCGGTTCCACTGAAACTATTTCAGAGGCTCCTGGGGCATATGGCATCTGCAGCTGCAGGTCATGTTGGTCGACCCATATTGGCATGGCCAGACCTGGTTCTCGGAACTCTTACTCCTTGCGACAGCCCCTCCCTGGCCTATCCCTTATGAGGAAGGACCTCCTCACTCAGAGACGGGGCACCCTCTGGCACCCATGTCCCGAACTTTGGAACCTCCACGTGTGGCTCCTGGACGGGACGCGGTAGGTTTGAGTACCCTAATAGAATTATTGAGCGCTCCGGGAACCACGTGACCGCGAGCGCCGCCACGAGATGACAGGCTGGCAGCAACAGGAGTATGAGACCTGTACATGAGCAACAGCGCAAACTCTTTCGGAATATTTTGAACAGCTGAATTTAGGAGACTAAATCCTCCTCACTCTCCCCTCGTACCCTCTTGGGACCTCTCAGTAGTCTTAGATGCTCTGCAGATGTCTCCCTTTGAGCCTTTGCGGTCAGTCGATCTTAAGTTCTTGTCTATAAAGACGGCGCTCCGGACCGCATTGGCCTCCGTCAAGAGGGTAGGGGAGCTGCTGGCATTTTCGGTTGACAAAGCGTGACTGGAGTTCGGGCAGGCTAACTCTCACGTGATCCTGAGACCCCGGCCCGGATATGTGCCCAAGGTTCCCACCACTCCGTTCAGAGACCAGGTGGTGAACCTGTAAGCGCTGCCCGTGGAGGGGGCAGACCCAGCCTAGGCATTGCTCTGTCCAGTACGCGCTTACATAGACAGGACGCAGTGTTTCAGGACCTCAGACCAGCTCTTTGTCTGTTATGGTGGAGAGTGGAAGGGAAGAGCTCTCTCAAAGCAAAGGCTGTCTCACTGGATAGTGGACACCATTGTTTTGGCTTACTAGCAGCAAGGTCGACCATGTCCCCTTGGGGTTAGGGCCCACTCCACCCGGAGTGTGGCCTCCTCTTGGGCTTTAGCGCATGGCGCCTCGCTAACAGACATCTGCAGAGCTGCAGGCTGGGCGACACCTAACACATTCGCCAGATTCTACAATCTCTGAGTGGAGCCAGTGTCCAACTATGTACTCGCCTCTACTAGTGGCCGGTAATGGACTAGGCTCAGGTGTCTTCGCTTGCTCGCCATTCCACTCCACGGACTGGATACGTGCTATATTTTCCTCAGGTGAGCTTCCCGAAAGCCCTGAGTTCCTCCAGCACTGTCAACGCTGACACCAGTAAGTCTGCCCTTTCGAGCCCAGACCCTCGTGTCCAGCCAGGTTCCCCTCCGGCGACCCCCACACGTGCTTTTCCACCGTAAGCCTCCTCAGTGAGCAGGTGTCTTTCCATTGGCAAGTCCCTGCCACCCCTGGGGTTAACAATCCACCTTCGGCTGGAACCCCAGAGTTTCCCATATGCAGCCCTTATCAGGTCATATGTGTACTCTCTAAGTCCTCCCTACGGATAGGCATTTTAGCATATCTCCACTGGAATATGCTTCCCAGTGTACCTTGGTCTTCCTGTGGTAAGTGGGAGTCCTTCGTCCGTACTAGTTTAACGACAGGGTACTCACATTTACGCAGGGCACTGGAAGACAGCCGAGTGGCGTCACTGTATTGGGACCCCCATTCGTTAGTTACTAATGTTACGTCGTAGTGACTGAACGTGTAGTGTCTCGGTTACGAATGTAACCCTCGTTCCCTGAGGAGGGAACGGAGACGTAACGTCCCTTTGCCACATCCGCTGTACTGCTGGAATGGCCGGGAGTTCAGTCTTGGCTCCGCAGCAGGTAACCTAATGCGATGTTGCCAGCGTACTTCCTTATATACCCACGATGTGGGGCGGAGTTACGCATGCAAATTCCGCATGCCCATGTCATTGGCATTGCCATTGGCGCTGTTAGACTGCTCGAAGGTAATTGGCTTCTAAGCGAAAGCCCCATTTGTTAGTCACTAACGTTACGTCTCCATTCCCTCCTCAGGGAATGAGGGTTACATACGTAACTGAGACGTTCAGGTGTATGGTCACATTTGACCACCAATGAGTATAAGTGTGACTCATTAGTAAGGCATAACTGAGGGCTAAATACAAGAAAAACATTAACATTAATGTTAACAATGTTGCATCTCCACTCTCCATAATAAAATGATACTGTAATTGTGTTTGACGTAATAATCAATGCACACTTGCTGTACTGTTTACCAAAAATTGCTGCAAACACCTGTATAGTGAAACTGTTGTGTAACTTACGCGGCTTAATCTATTCAAATGTATTGACAGACGCGCTAGAAGTATTGATGCGCTCCGGGAACCATGTGACTGCGAGCGCCACCGCAAGATGACAGGCTGGCAGCAACAGGAGTATGAGACCTGTACATGAGCAACAGCACAAACTCTTTCAGAATATTTTGAACAGTTATTTTGAGTTCTCATGATGAAAAAGTAGAGACAATTGTAGACGAACATTAAGAGAGATTTTATCTTAGTTTTTATTTTATGCAAAACATTTTAGTCTTGTCCTTTTTCATCAACAATAATGCATGTTCATTTAGTCTTAGTCAGCGTTTTTGGACATTGGTGCAGTCTCGTCATTGTCTCGTCTTCGTCATGGAAAAAAAGGTCGTTGACGAACATATTTAGTCTCACCTCGTCTGACGAAATTAACACTAGATGGATGGATAGATGGTTAGATAGATGGATGGAATGGATAGATGGATTGGTGGACTGATGGATAGACGGACGGATGAATGGACGGACGGATGGATGGATAGATGGATAGACGGTTGGATGGATGGATGGATAGATAGATGGTTAGAAGGATGGATGGATAGATGGTTGGATGGATGGATGGATAGATGGTTAGATAGATGGATGGAAGGAATAGATGGATTGGTGGACAGACGGATGGATGGATGGATAGATGGACAGATAAATGGATGGATAGATAGATGGTTAGACGGGTAGATGAATAGATGGATGGACGGATTGATGGATGGATGGATAGACAGTTGGATAGATGTTAGATGGATGGATGGATAGACGGTTGGTTGGTTGGTTGGTTGGTTGGTTGGTTGGTTGGTTGGATAGATAGATGGATGGATGGGTGGATGAATAGATGTTTAGATGGATGGATAGATGGTTAGATAGATGGATGGAAGGGATAGATGGATTGGTAGACGGACGGATGGATGGGTAGATGGACAGATAGATGGATGGATAGATAGATGGTTAGACTGTTGGATGGATGGATGGATGGATGGATGGATGGATGGATGGATGGATGGATGGATGGATGGATGGATGGATGGTTAGATAGATGGATGGAAGGAATAGATGGATTGGTGGACAGACGGATGGCTGGATAGATGGACAGATAAATGGATGGATAGATAGATGGTTAGACGGTTAGATGAATAGATGGATGGATGGACGGACTGATTGATGGATGGATGGATGGATGGATAGACAGTTGGATAGATGTTAGATGGATGGATGGATAGACGGTTGGTTGGTTGGATGGATGGATGGGTTGATGGGTGGATGAATAGATGTTTAGATGGATGGATAGATGGATGGAAGGGATAGATGGATTGGTAGACGGACGGATGGATGGGTAGATGGACAGATAGATGGATGGATAGATAGATGGTTAGACTGTTAGATGGATGGATGGATGGATGGATGGATGGATGGATGGATGGATGGATGGACGGTACAGACAGACGAATGGGCAGATGGATAGATAGATGGTTAGACGGTTAGATGAATAGATGGATGGACAGATGGATTGATGGATGGATGATGGACGGATAGACAGATGGATAGATGGTTAGATGGATGGATAGACGGTTGGTTGGATAGATGGATGGATGGATGGATGGATGGATGAACAGATGTTTAGATGGATGGATAGATGGATGGAAGAGATAGATGGATTGGTGGATGGACGGACAGATAGATAGATGGATAGACGTTTGGATGAATGGATGGATGGATGAACAGATGTTTAGATGGATGGATAGATTTTTAAATGGATGGATGGATAGACAGTTGGATAGATGGATATATGGATAGATGATTGGATGGATCATCTATCCATATGGATGGATGGATAGACTTTTGGATAGATGGATAGACGGTTAGATGGATGCATAGATATATAGAAAATTGAAATATAGTAAATGAGTCACTTGGAACACTTTTGTGTTACTTTTTTGGGTTGTTTGGAAAAGATATATGTGAAAATTCTGTGTACTAAATAACAGCATAATGGGTAGAACGACACAAAGATCAATAACTAATGACAAAATCTTTTCCATGTTCCAGACACATAACTGCTTTAAATTACCAGCAGTGTTGTTTAAGGAGCTCTAGTGGCACATATACATGAAATAATCAACACCTTGTGTTTACAGAAGCCTGCAAAAAGATCATTTATTAGTCTATATTAAGCTTCCCTCTCTTGTGGAATATGAATCTGAAATCCAATTCACACAGATGCCACCGAACTGGTATGAATAATAAAAACAGTTAATCTTTTCTTTAATTAAATGTCTCTCTCAAGCCTCATTGCAGTATGGGAAAAGACCCACTGGTGTATAAAACAAACCTAATTAATTCAGATTCTTCCTCAACGGCAAGTTTGTTTACTCGCAAAGTGTCTATCATTTTGAGTGATTGAGTGTCTTCAGGTCACAAAAAAAAAGAAAAATGAAATTTGGGGCAGTGAACAAGGAGACGTTTCTGTGTAAAAGCCCATTGTGTGATATTCAGCACAGAAATGAAATACATTTCTGTGCTCAACGTATGTTTTAATGAAAGAGATGTTTAATTAAATCATGTTTCAAGGATGTTAAGAGATAGCTGTTCCTAATTGGTCTCTCTGAAATGCGTGCAAGCGTACAACATTCTGCCGCTGTGTAAATCGGTTTAGAAGAACAAGGAGACTAATATTGTGCAAACTTGTAGCTGTCTGCTCTGTAAAGCCGGTCTTTTAGACCGAGCGCTATATGCTTTCTTTGAATCCCACTGGGAATTGCCGAGTGAACACACTTGACAATGCAGCTGAAACAATTAATTAGTGCAAATCCAAGTCACTGTGTACCACATGTGCCATGCTTTGCAGAATTAATTAATATGTATGCTTTCAATACGCTCCCAGTCTCTGTCTGGGCTTGTGCAGCGTTTCTCAGGTCACCTGCTAGACTGCAATAAAACCCGCGAGATAAAAATCACCAACATCCAAAATATAATTTGCCTTTTTTCCGTTTTCCAGTATCAGAAATGGTCCATGATTCCCCCGAAACGATCCCCCCCGAGATGACAGCTTAATTCTTCAATGCAGTCTGATTACCATCTCCTCCACTCACGGCGGGTTACACTAAATGAACTGAGACTGCAATTAAAAAAAAATTGTAAAAATTTCTTCACTAATGATCGTATGACACT
The DNA here is from genome assembly GCA_023566225.1 of Romanogobio albipinnatus. Classification (NCBI taxonomy): domain Eukaryota; kingdom Metazoa; phylum Chordata; class Actinopteri; order Cypriniformes; family Gobionidae; genus Romanogobio; species Romanogobio albipinnatus. The sequence goes on along the minus strand of CM042260.1, from coordinate 35,147,102 downwards.
CATTGTATCTGACTGGGCTTATATTTATCAACACATAGCATTAATATCAACTAAATTAGCCCACCCAAAAACATTTACTTATTTACTCATCCTGACGATACTTTTTATTTGCCCTTTTTTCATCTGTGGAACACAAAATTACGTTTTCTGAAAAGTATTCATGCACGTCAGTAAACCCACTCTCGTGCCGTGCGTTTTGAATACGCACAAGCACAAATGAGATTTGAGCGCTGCAGTGGATGTTATAGATTTCTGTGAATAATGCTCCTGACACAGATTTGTTTTATGACTTTAGAGGACTTGGAAAATAGTCATATGGAACACTTTTATGGTGAGTTGTTTTTTATGAGCTTATTTGTCATTTTTTAAAGCTTGACAGCCTGGTTTCTAGGTTTTTGTTACCAAAGCGCAGCATAAACATTGTTCAAACCATCTCCTTTTGTACTCCACAGAAGAAAGAGATTGCAATGACAAATTATGTAATTGTAATTATGTAATTTATGAGTTGTATAGTATTGAGACAGAGGCGCCAGAACTGCAACTGATAGAATGTGCACTATACTACAATATTTCTTCAAAAGCAGATCGTGGAGACATTTTAATCGTCCACGATCAAAAATCGTCATATGACACACCCCTACTTCACAGTATAGTTAAACACACAGTTTTTCATGTTAATCTTGAGTACCAATAGAGTAGTATTGCATCCTTCATATCTCCGAAAAGTCTTTAGTTTTATCATATTTATAAAAGAAAGATACGCTGTACCGAGTCTTACCAGATAAAACCGAGTGTCTTGTGGGCGGAGCTAATGAGTCACAAGCACGCGCAACTATTGCGTTGAGAGCGTCTGAAAGCTGTGACAAAAACGTTGTTTTTAGAACACCATGTCATGCGCGAGTTTTACAACATTTGTGTGTGTTTACTCGTGGTTTATGAGGACATAATTTGGTTTATGGACTATTGAATGTGACTTAGCAGTAGAAAGCGGAACGGTTTTGCACGTCAGACTAGAGTGTGTTTACATAGAAAAACAATGGAATAGTAGCGCATTTGAATGAAGAAGCGATTCGGTTGAATGAACGTTTTAATATGAAATAATTCATTTAGTCCAACATATTTTCCCAGTCTTTGTGTATTGTTGTTTGGAGTGGTTTTACAATAAACAAACAGACACCTATAGTGGTCAGCTAAACAAATGTATTTAAACACACACCATACATCGTATGCTCCATTGATAATTCCATTTAAAAATCTGACGGGTAGGATAAAATGTCATGATACCGGAGTTGAACCGGGCCTTGTTTATAAAACAATCCTCGCCGAAATGCAGGGAACAAACAAAAACAAACTCCATCCACGGTCCCCTTAACGCTGGGTTCTTTGAGAAGCTGTGCAGGGTTGTCTTGCCCTGCCAACCAAAAACACACTTCTTTGGTGACATTGTTGATTTCGTGAAGTCCTGTGACCTGTGCAGCGCAGCCATCAACTTCCCTAAAGCCGAGCAAAGAGGGTTGATGGGTGTGCTTTTGCTGTCTCGCTCTGATCGACGTGTGCGCGCGCCCTTCCCAGAAGAAGTGCCCGTACTAGGAAATTCTTCCCTTGTTGACGTCACATAGACTTGTGAGAACGTATTTTTGGCACAGAAATACTCCATCAAACATCCAACTTATTTTTTGAAACTTTGACCATGTTCAGCATGGGAATCCAAGTCTTTAGCAGTGTAAAAAAACTCAGTATGCATGAAATAGCATTATATAAATTATAAATGGAATTAAGTAAACTCTACTTAACTAAGTTAAAAGGGTGGTAAAACACATTCTTTCAAAGGCTTGATTGTGTTTGTGGGGTGCACTGTAACGTGTTCATGCTTCGTTTTTAAAAAATTGCATTATTTTTCATATATTTTACCTTTATTCTACACTGCTCTCTCCTTCCTTGTAAAAACGGTCTGATGGTTTCCGGGCCCTTTAAGTAAAATTAACAAAGAAAATAAGTAATTTTAACTTGGCCAGTAAAAGGTTGAGTATTTTCTACGTAGTTTGCTTTGCAAAACATCAGAGGTGGACAGTAACTAAGTACATTTACTTGAGTACTGTACTTAAGTACACTTTTTGAGTATCTGTACTTTACTGGAGTATTATTTTTTAGGGATACTTTTACTTTAATTTCACTACATTTGAAAGACAAATATCGTACTTTTTACTCCATTACATTTCTAGCGAGGTCCTCAAAGTTGAAAGTCATTTCTGTAGCAGCTTTAAAAGTCAGTGGATGATTTTTTTCTTCTTTAAAAGTTTTTTTGTTGTTGTTTTTTTGCAGACAGCCTATCAGTAATCACTCTTGTATAGGGTCATGTGAAGTTTCCCAACATTTTTTGAACCCTGATCAGTTTATAGCAAAATGTAAGAAGACGGTTCCTTGGCACCGTGTATGCACCCATGGCTATACTTAAAAAGTATGTTTCAGTTTTCTCAAAAGATTAAAGATTAGTTTAGTTGGCATACACTTTGATGCCTGTCTCATAAAATGTTCAAAAATGTAAATGTCTGAGAGAAAGAGAAGAGTAAACAGTTGGGAGAATATCGTATGCGTATCAGAGTATAGGGTCCATGCATTCAGCCTTAAAGTGACAGCAGCTTTGTAAAGAGCTTTATAACTTTTATACAAGAAATTGAAACTTCCAATACTTCTATAAAAGTTACAACACTCTATACAAATGTAAAGAAATGAGTTTAAGGCAGTCGTATGCTAGCATGTCGGATGGAGCATCACTGACTGGCTTAAACCACCATGATGGCATAGAGTGCATTTATACAACAATGCAACAATAATAAAATAATGCATTGACATAAAAAAAGGAAATTTACTTTTGATACTTAAGTACTTTTAAAAACAAATACTTCTGTACTTTTACTTAAGTAAAAATCTGTTTTTAGAACTTTCACTTGTAACGGAGTAATATTTGACCTGTAGTACTTTTACTTTTACTCAAGTAAAAGAGTTGTGTACTTTGTCCACCTCTGCAAAACATTTTACTCAAAAAAACATAACATTGAATTAAACCATGCTTTTAAAGTGTATACTTTACTCAGAAATATCTCAGTAAATAACACAATAGATATTGTTAAGACACCATATCTATGTAACAGTACTCTGAAAAAAAAGTGTGTTGGATTTACATGATTTAATTGTGTACATCGGTCCCACATGAATCAATTAAGTTAAACAAACATAATTTTTTCATGTAACTTCAACATCATAGAATGAATACATTTTAAGTGATTTAATTAAGTAGTTTCAAAGTGAATTTTACATGGCTCCCTGACATGATTCAGGCAATCAATTTCATATTCATTTATCCACTTCAATTTCATACATTTTAATGTTACACATCTGAATCATAATACTGCGCTAGCTAGTTGACAAACTTTTAGCTAGTAACAGCACACATTAGCATCTTAAATGCTAAGCATTTAAAGCTCATTCAGCAAAGCCATTATGACATTAGTTGTTTTAGTCCACAGCCTAAGCAAATGCTCCACAATGGTAATTTAAATCGTTCTAATAATTCCAACATAATTGAATATTAAACACTATTAAACACAATCAAGTCTTCCCTTTCTCATCTTGCTCAAAAATGCATAAAATAACACTTTTACATATAAAATAGCAACATTTGCTCTCTCTTGATTTAGCCATACGAAAAGCATGCTGGGAACTAACAAGCCCCGCCCAGTTTCAGTAAATGCAACACAAATCATTCATGTAATCTCAACACAAACGGATTAAGTAAACTTCAATTTGACTTATATTTAAGTGGCTTGAACACAATCAAATTAAGTTAGGACAAAATGTATAGCAATTGCGTATCATTTTAATTAAGCAATTTGAACAAGCAGTAACATCCTTTTTTTCAGTGTAGTAATGCGGCACTTAAACACAGACCTCAATACTTGGTACACACACAGTGACAGTCACATTCGATGGATGGTTTTTGATAAAACAGCTGGAAAACAGAAAAATCAACCTCATTATTCAAACCCCAGTGCATAATGGGAACACCAGTATCAGAAAAGTGGTAGTTTTCCTGTATTTTATAATGCTGATATTTATGCTTTAATTTCTACAAATAAGATTTAGCACTAATATAGAATTTACTTACTTTTTTTAAATTCTTGCCTGAACTAACTTTTTAAATTACATTTGTTTTTTCTGTAGTATTTATTTCACCACAAAATCATTTTTATCAGTGTTGGTTCCCTACAATTTTAAGGAAAAAACAATCTGCAATGGTGTTGACTTATGAATTTAGACGTGGTTTGTCTTAAAGGTGCCCTAGAATGATTTGAAACAACATTTTAAATTGTTCTCTGGTATCTACATAGAGGGTATATGGCTTATTTAAGGTCAATAATTGTCCAGCTACGGTTTTACAGGTCCATTTACAACTCTAGAAATCATCCCCAGGATGAAATGGTCTGTTTTTGCCTTATTTGGAAGGGTCATGAATATTAATGCAGAGTTCTGCTCTGATTGGCTGTTTCACTGCGGCTCAATGATAGCAGACACAACTTTACTGACCGTCTTGACGATGGAGAGATTAGGCATTCAACCTTATATATATCAATCAGTATATAATCATACTTCAGTTGTCAAAAATATAAATAAATAAATATCAAATTACTATCGTTTCGACTTAAATGGTGGAGGTGTTGACGTTAGCTAGAAGGATCAAGTGAGCTATGTGTAAGCAACTAAACTAACATAGTATGTTACGTATCTATGGTTGCATTTACTAATTTATGACAACACTGGCATGAAATAATATTAACCTGTCATTAGACATATTATTTAGTTATGTAAACCACTTGGAATATCCTATTCTTACCGTATAGCATCTTGCGTTGGATATAGACAACAACAGGAAGATTATCGTTAATGTTGTCTCTCTAAGAAACTTTCGATTTAATCAGAAATGGTTTAGACAGTCAAGAAGTGGATAAAATCACTTACTGCTTGCAGGAATATGGTTGGAATTGCCCCTTTCTTCAGTGTCAGACGCTGAGCAAAGCCTGCTTGATATTGTCCCAGGTTTGAAAACTGTCCGTGGTCAAATGGGCTGAGCAAACGAACAACTTTGAATTAAATTGTTGCGATATCCGATTATAAATAAACATCAGCCATGCCTGTTGACATGTTTTATTTGTGGGAAGAGTATGAAGCGTCTTCAGATCCCCTGCACAGCCTGGAACATAACATTTGTTCCCATGATCTGTCATGTTCGCTATCCTCGCGTCAGGCTTACTGCTGCAGAACTCCAGTTGATACGGCGGCTGCGCAGTTCCGCCAGATAGTGAACATGTGCTTGCTTATGAAAATGTTGGGGGGCGTACATATTAATGATCCCGTGTATTGCATCACTGCTGGCGTTACGTTGAGATTTGCCTATTTTTCCGTGGTGTTTTTCACAAACGAGATTTACATGTGAAGGAGGAGGCAATGGTGTTTGAGACTCACTGTATGTGATTTACATGCACTGAACTCCTGTTATTTAACTATGGCAAGGTTCATTCGATTTTTCATTCTAGGGCACCTTTAAAGCATATTAAAACCACCACATAGACATATAAACAACATTGGTTTTCTTGATTTTCACCACAGGGGGTCTTTAAAGGATTGAAAGAAATAAAATGAGCAGTTTTGTTTCAGTAATTAGTATTGTGCTTGTTTATTTGCTTTTAAAGAGCAAAGACGATCTTGTTTTTCAGGATATGTCCCCTTTAAGGTAACAGCAGCTGCTGGGTGTGTAGATGAGATTTGTTTGCATCTAAACTCCATATGGACAGATTGTCCTAAACAAGCATTTTCATTCTGTCTTCCTTCTAAAATACTTCAATCATTATTGGTGTCAATTAGCAGTGGATCAGTCAGAGGGGCATAATCCTATCTGACATGCTAATTTGAGAGCTGGTGGACTGCCAGTTGCCACTAAGTAGGTCACGACTGCAGCGTCAGTGCAGCGGTGCGGCAGGTCAGGGAATGAACGGTCACCTGCTTTTCTGATGGGATGATGGGAATGCAGTGCATATATTGTTCTTAAAATGTCATTAAACAAACTCATGATTGCATGATGTGGGTGGTTTAGCATGCTTAAAAGGCAAACAGCCCTCGATGTCACCCAGCGGAATGTGCCAGCTCGTTTCATTACAAGCAGGAATTTTATAATTGTAAATAAAACATAATTATTCCTACAATAATAATGCTATAGTACTGGTACAAAGTTTGAAATGCTATTTTAATGTTTTCTTACTGCTCATCAAGCAATTTATTTAATCAAAAATACAGAAAAAAACTGTAATATTGTGAAATATTATTACAATTTAAATTTTAATATACTTTAAAATATAATTTATTTCTGTGATGCAAAGCTGAATTTTCAGCATCATTACTCCAGTCTTCAGCGTCATATGATTCTTCATAAATCATTCTAATATGCTGATTATTATTATACTCAGTTATTATCAATGTTGGAAACAGTTGTGCTGCTTAATATTTTTTTTGGAACATGTGATACTTTTTTAGGATTCAAAAAGTTCAAAAGAACAGCATTTATACAAAATAGAAATCCTTTCAAACAATATCAATCGACCACTTGTTATCAATAACACATCCTTGCTGAATAAAAGTATTAATTTCTTTCAAAAAAAGAAGGGAAAAAATACTGCCCCTCAAACTTTTGAATGTATATTGTTACAAAAGATTTCTGTTTAAGTTTTAACATTTTCAATATTGCATCACAGAAATAAATTCTATTTTAAGGTATATTAAAATAAATAAAAATATATATTTTTTTATAATATTTTTTCTGTATTTTTAACATATAAAGAATGGATAAGTTGTTAAAATATGTTTTATTTATTGATTTATTTTTTAATTTTTGGTTGTGTTTTATCTCACTTTAAGTGAGGGAGGATTGAATAACCCAAGGCTGAATGAGTTTCATGACCACACACCTCAAAATTCCTAACCCTTTGAAACGTTTCATAACCAAATTGATGAAATTCATCTTTATCACACAGGTCAAGACGAACCCTCCACCTGCCTACATTTGTGGAAGAGACTCATGGGAAGGCTGAAAACGTATTTAAAATGAATGAATGAAAAGCGATGTGAGACGTCCTCCGTTTTCCACCGTGAGTAAGCTCTGAGGATACGAGTGGCTCATTGCATCAATCAAGGGCACCAATTTTTGTCAGATTTTCATTTTGTGGAATATATGAATATAATCATCTCCCTGAGAGTATTTCTGACTTGTATAAACAGAACACTTTGTGGCCACAGTTGACTGACAGTAGCTCTGAACCTTGTTTGATCAGTTAGTTCAGGATAAAGGCTCTTTAGTAATGCTTAACATGTTTGAATACAGAAAAAAAAGACTGAATGAAAGAAACATTGACAAAATTCACTTCATGGCATGCTACTATGGCAACCAAAGCTCTCAACAACGACAGAATTCATAGAGAGAAGAGCACTTTAAAAGGCAGAAGGGCACTTCTGATGTCACCGGGAAGTAATAAAGTGGTTACTGTAATGAACTCCAGAGGAAGGTTGAACCGAGAGAATAAACCTATAAATTCTTAATACCTTACATAGCGTTTGCTATTTAACCGAATCTCTGCTTTTTAAAGTGTGCGCATCGAATGCGTTCTGAAGCTCAGGAAGGCTAAAAGCCCCTAAATGAGGATATTAAAACTTGGCGGAACAATATTGTGTAGCCACGCCCAATTAATCTCCACTTTGTTTCAGTTGGACCAATTTCATGCTCCTCTGATCAGACAAAACACTCGCAGACCTGCCACTTTACCAGCCGCTGAGAACCCCGACCAGGCATCCATGATTAGAGAGGCTGCATTTCCAAGAGTGGATGTTTTACTTCCTTCTGAACTGTGCTGTGCGCCATATGTTTGCGAACAACTGGAGCAACGGCGCTGGCGGGAGGAGTCCAGGTCGTGAGGCCAGAGAAGAGTCCAGAACACACAGCCACTATGCAAAGGATAAAGGTATTATAGCAAAAAGCCCTTTTCTCGGGATGGAGAAATAACCAACAATGATTTGTTAGAACAGATCCTGCTGATGCGTTTGATTGTTCAATTAGGGTAAATGTCAACACACAGTTCAAAAAGTCTTGATTTTCTTCAATTACAGCACCCCCGAGTATTGGAAATTAGTTAAATTTGGCATGCATCGTAAGAATGTCCTATTGTTCATGTGTACCAAATTTTAATAGGTTTGGACTTTGCACTCACAAGACACAGGTCAATTAGTTAAGATGGAATACGTCTATAAAAATCTTTCTGCTCAAATCTGCTAATCCGTCTGACATTTCAACCCGATCTCGTATTTAAATTTTTCAGAAAGCATCATCAGAAAAGACCAAAATTGCTGTGAGAGTCAAAGTTGTGGGATATAAAATCGCAATCGCAAGTTATCAGTCCGGGGAAAAACTCAGCACGCATCTGACATTTCAACCCGATCTCACGGCAATTCGTACATATTTTTTTTGAGGTGGCTATGAAAATGCTTTTTGAAAAGTCATTCAAATTCATACAAGTGAGGACATACGAGTGAGGTTGTACTAATTCGTACGATTTTTCAAAAAGTGTCATCAGAAAGGACCACCCCTAATCCTGCCCCTAAACCTACCCATCACGGGTGTCTAGACAAATCGTACGAAAACATACGAGTGAGGTCGTACGAATTAGCCACCTCATAAAATACATACAAATTGCCGTGAGATCGTCTGACATTTCAACCCGATCTCGCGGCAATTCGTACTTATTTTATGAGGTGGCTAATTCGCATGAATTCGTGTGGCCTCACTCATACAAATTCGTACGATTTTTCAAAAAGCATTATCAGAAAGGACCACCATAACCCCGCCCCTAAACCTACCCATCACGGGTGTCTTGACAAATTGTACGAAAACATACGAGTGAGGTCATACGAATTTGTACGATTTAGCCACATCGTAAAATACGTACAAATTGCTGTGAGATTGTGTTGGACTTTTTCTTGCAGTTGCGACTTTATATCTCACAATTCTGACTTTATTTCACGCAAATGCAAGTTTACATCGCACAATTGTGAGAAAAAAAGTCTGAATTGTGAGATAAAATTCGCAATGACCTTTTTATTATTGTTTTTATTCCATGGTAGAGACAAGCTTCCATAATTAACCGACATCAGAGAACTGTGGATATGCAAATGTGTTGTTAAATGATTGAAGTATTAACAGGGGGTACTTTAGTTTTAGGTCAAAGGAGTTTGGCTGACGAAAACGATTTGGAACCTACCCATCACTGGGGTCTAGACAAATCACACGAAAACATACGAGTGAGGTCGTACGAATTAGACACCTCATAAAATACATACAAGTTGCCGTGAGATTGGGTTGAAATGTCAGACATGAGCTGAATTCCTTGCCTGGTTAAAACCAGGCCATTCTCAGTAGTAACTGAGTTATGGTCTGGCAAAGCTTCATAGACAAATCATTTCCAAAGGGGCGTCACCAACGGGCGTCGCTCAAATACCTCTCGGCGCAATTGGATAGACCTAAAACCAATCAGAGCGATGAGGGAGATGACGTATGCAGAGCGACGGAGAAACATCGTATGCTGCGTTCCACTCTAGTTTTAGACACGCACTTGCAAACTTCCCTAAGCACTTCCCCTCAGGGGAATCCCCGCCGCCATTTAGTTAATAGTCCGCCTACTCTGCTAATGGACAAGCAGCGTTCTTAACAGTATCACTCAGTATATATTTGTATATTTTAGGCTACAATAAAACGAAATATATGATAAAACACCACTCTACATATTATAGCCACACAAATGTAGTGCAGGCAATGCATATTATCTTCAATGCATGTTTATATAACAAAACGAAATATAAAAAACCCAGCCTCTTTTCATTTACATTTTTTTTAAAAAACACACACATTAATGTGTGCATAATATAGGCTATGATTATCACTGTAATAAATGAAATATGACATAAAACACAACCCAGTCTCTTTTTGTTAAATTTCAGTTTATGTGTGATCAATAGCAATTATAAAAGTATAAGTAAAAGGTATAAGAAGCTATACAATAAATAAAGCAATTCAGTCAAACAAAGTCAGCGCTAGGAGACTACAACGGTAAAGTTTAATAGCTTACAAATATAAAGTTATGAAACTTCACTTTGCCCTCAGACAAAACGATCTGTCAGGGAACAAATTATAGATTAATGAGAGCAAAGATCAGCCGTTAGATCTACACAAGACGAGATGAATCATATCTTATGTTTAACCACTTCAGAGCCAGCGGCAGACAGCAGAAAGACTGGCTAAGGAAAGGGTGTTCTCGGCGGGGTTAATGAGCGATTGAGTGCCGCTGGTCCACTGGAGCTCACAACTCCGAAAACGGCAGATCAAATTTTCAAAAAGGCGCTCTCTTTATAAATAAACCACAGATTTGAGCTTTAAACAACTACATTCTCGCCTGAAAAGGACTTAAAACTATATTTTGTGAAACATTAACACTACCAGAGGGCTCTTGCTAAGACCCATTCGTTTAGCCACAAAAGCGCCTAGCTGGTATCAGACTTTTGCCGAATCCAGTCGGTAAGACAGCGATAACATCTTTTTTAGATATGAAGGCTTCGAGTGTTGTTCTTTGCTCGGGTTTTAACGAAAAGGAAAAGTTTAAATCGCTTAAAACAGACGCGATAGCTGATTCAAACGAGTGATGCTCCACGGCGGCAAATCTGCTTCAACGACACTGCGCTGTCGTCATCGTGTAAAGCCTGCCCCAACGTTTCTGATTGGTGCCTCGATTTCTAGGCATTAGAAATGGGCTTGAATGGGCTCTTTGCCAGACTACTTGCAGAGCAAATCTAAATTTGCCGGAAGTTGTCTGGGTTTTCCCCGGCTACTGAATTCCCCCCCCTCAGAATTGGACTTGATAACTCGCAATTGCGACTGAGAAAAGAAGTCAGAGTTGTGGGATATAAAATCGCAATCACAAGTTATCAAGTCCAAGGCTGAGGGGGGAAAAGTCAGCTCACGTCTGACATTTCAACCCGATCTCACGGCAGTTCGTACTTATTTTATGAAGTGGCTAATTTGCACAAATTTGTGTGGCCTTCGTACGATTTTTCAAAAAGCATCATCAGAAAGGACCACCCCTAATCCCGCCCCTAAACCTACCCATTACTGGGGTCTAGACAAATCGTACGAAAACATAACGAGTGAGGTCATACGAATTAGACACCTCATAAAATACATACAAGTTGCTGTGAGAGTCAGAGTTGCGGGATATAAAATCGCAGTCACAAGTTATCAAGTCCGGGGAAAAACTCAGCACGCATCTGACATTTCAACCCGATATCACGGCAATTCGTACATATTTTTTTCGAGGTGGCTATGAGAATACTTTTTGAAAATGTGTACGAATTCATACAAGTGAGGTCGTATGAGTGAGGTTGTACTAATTCGTACGATTTTTCAAAAAGTGTCATCAGGAAGGACCACCCATAACCCCGCCCCTAAACCTACCCATCACTGGGGTCTAGACAAATCATATGAAAACATACGAGTGAGGTCATACGAATTTGTACGATTTAGCCACATCATAAAATACGTACAAATTGCTGTGAGATTGTGATGGACATTTTCTTGCAATTGCAACTTTATATCTCACAATTCTTATTTTTTGAGGTGTCTAATCCGCACAAATTCGTGTGGCCTCACTTCGTACGATTTTTCAAAAAGCATCATCAGAAAGGACCACCCCTAATCCCGCCCCTAAACCTACCCATCGCTGGGGTCTAGACAAATCGTACAAAAACATACGAGTGAGGTCATACGAATTAGCCACCTCATAAAATACATACAAATTGCTGTGAGAGGCAGAGTTGCGGGATAAAAAAATTGTAGTCGCAAGTTATCAAGTCCAGGGACAAACTCGGTTCGCATCTGACATTTCAACCCGATCTCATGGCAATTCGTACATATTTTTTTCGAGGTGGCTACGAGAATGCTTTTTGAAAAATCGTACGAATTCATACAAGTGAGGACATACGAGTTTAGGTTGTACTAATTCGTATGATTTTTCAAAAAGTGTCATCAGGAAGGACCACCCCTAATCCTGCCCCTAAACCTACCCATCACGGGTGTCTAGACAAATCGTACGAAATCATACAAATTTGTACGATTTAGCCACATCGTAAAATACGTACAAATTGCTGTGAGATTGTGTTGGACTTTTTCTTGCAGTTGTGACTTTATATCTCACAATTCTGACTTTATTTCACGCAACTGCAAGTTTACATTGTGCAAATGTAAGAAAAAAAAGTCAGAATTGTGAGATAAAATTCGCAATGACCTTTTTATTTTTGTTTTTATTCCATGGCAGAGACAAGCTTCCATAATTAACCGACATCAGAGAACTGTGGATATGCAAATGTATTGTTAAATGATTGAAATATTAACAGGGGGTACTTTAGTTTTAGGTCAAAGGAGTTTGGCTGACGAAAACGATTGGGAATCCCTGTGCTAAACAATTCAATTGTTTTATTTAGTTTAGGACCGTTTTAGATTTCTGAATGAGTTTCATTTCAGATTTTTGAAATATTAAAAAAGGTAATATTTTTCTTGTGACAGTAGAAATTAATATAGGCATTCGATTTGGGGTGCTGAATGTTTTAGAATTAAAAATTAAAATAAATTATTCGGTTACACTTTATTTTAAGGTTACACTTAAATTTAAGGTGATGTAGTTACATTGTAAATGCTCAAATAAGTAATAATTCATTTTAGTCATTTTATTTAACTACTACATGTACTTACTATAGAGTTACTTGTAATTATGCATAATTTACTGTTATTACTATAATAAGTACATGTAACGTCTAACTACGTCACCTTAAGATTCTGGAGTGTAAACTTTATACATTCTTCCACAAATTTTAGTTGTGCTATATTTTCCATCACAAACTGTAATTTTGTCAGATTATGCAAAAAGTGTAAAAATGATGTGTATTCAAGATAGATTCAATTCTAGCTATGAAATTAACCTTGAGTTGGCCAGTTTATTCTTAGAATTTTAAAAAATGTAGTGGAAATGACGTAGTTTCCACTACGCATCAAACAATTATTTTATGCATTGTTAGTGCATATTAATAAAACTAGTATGAAAAGTTTATTTGATTTAAATCTGCAGGGTTAAAGTACCCATAGTTAAAGAAACATGCATAAACAATAGTATGTATATGAAGTGGCCTTGACGGTAGGAAGAAAACAAAGGTCATGACTCATGAAGTATCCGTCCTGTCTCTAATGATGTCTTTGTGAATCGCTCTTTTCCGGACTGCCACAGTGAAGGGCTATTATAGGGACGTCTGAATGGGAACATTAGCTCACAGATACAGCAATTAGCTTGATGATGGTGGACATAAAAGCCTTAGAGCGAAAAACGGCTTTGCGACTCTCTGTTTTGGCAACCTGTCTTGCTTTTATCATGATGTTTCCATGGAAATGTTGTGATATCCATTCCGCCATTTGTTTTCCTCAAGTCCTTACATCCAATTATTTCACTCATCAGAATGTGACATTCCGAGTTATTTTGAGAAATGTCGTGTGTCAGTGGCTGACTTCAATTAATCCCGGGCTCAGGAGTTGCTTTTCGCTCTGGTATTCTTTCGTCCTAATTAATTGGAAGCAGAATGAATTTGTACAATCGCGGAATGGCACGGGGACAATAAATTGGCATTCCGGAGAGTACCTGAAGAGGGGGGATGATGGGAAGGAGGAGGGGTTTCACTGCATGAGCAGCGGCAGGATAGGGAAAGAAAAGCGCTGATACAAGCTTTAGTTTACCTGCTTCAACAGAGCAGCTCTAGTGTGAGATGTTGAAGCTCTATCAGCAGCGTTTGAGCCATAATCTTCATTACCAAAGACAATCCATTTTCATTTGACTCGCACCTTTCTCAGGTTTTTGTATTGTAAAAAGCAAAAATGGTTACAGACAAGAGCTTGAATTAGGCTATTCAGAAAATCTATCGTCTGTCTGTCTATCTTTTGCTATATCTATCTGTTGTTCTGTCTGTTTGTCGTTCTGTCTGTTGCTCTTTCTATCTGTCAGTCTATCTACCGTTCTGTCTGTCTGTCATTCTCTATCTATCTATCTATCTATCTATCTATCTATCTATCTATCTATCTATCTATCTATCTATCTATCTATCTATCTATCTATCTATCTATCTATCTATCTATCTATCTATTTATCTATCTATCTATCTATCTATCTATCTATCTATCTATCTATCTATCTATCTATCTATCTATCTATCTATCTATCTATCTATCTATCTATCTATCTATCTATCTATCTATCTATCTATCTATCTATCTATCTATCGTTCTATCTATCGTTCTATCTATCGTTCTATCTATCGTTCTATCTTTCTATCTTTCGTTCTATCTATGGTTCTATCTATCTATCGTTCTGTCGCTCTGTCTATCATTCTGTCTGTCTGTCTGTCTATCTGTCTGTCTATCTATCTATCTATCTATCTATCTATCTATCTATCTATCTATCTATCTATCTATCTATCTATCTATCTATCTATCTATCTATCTATCGTTCTATCTATCGTTCTATCTATCGTTCTATCTTTCTATCTTTCGTTCTATCTATGGTTCTATCTATCTATCGTTCTGTCGCTCTGTCTATCTATCTGTCTGTCTATCTGTCGGTCTATCAGTCTATTTGTCTGTCTACACTCTAAAAAAAAGGTTCTATATGGCACCAAAAATGGTTCTTGGGTCGTAATCATAGGGGAACCTTTTTAAGTGCTATATAGCACCAATTTTGGTGTTTCAGTGGTTCTTCAGCGGTTCTTCAGAGGTTCTTCACCGGTTCTTTGACTAAGGTGCTATATAGCACCAAAAGTGGTTCCTCTATGATTACGACGAAGAAGCATTTTTGGTGCTATATAGAACCTTTTTTTTAGAGTGTAGACAGACAAATAGACTGATAGACCGACAGATAGACAGACAGATAGATAGACAGAGCGACAGAACGATATCTGTCTGTCTATCTATCAGTCTATCACTCTGTCTGTCTATCACTCTGTCTGTCTATCTGTCTATCTCTCTCTCTGTCTGTCTATCTGTCTGTCTATCTGTCGGTCTATCTATCAGTCTATTTGTCGTTCTGTCTGTCTGTTGCTCTGTCTATCATTCTGTCTGTCTGTCTATCTCTCTGTCTGTCTATATGTCTTTCTGTCTGTCTATCTCTCTGTCTGTCTATCTATCAGTCTATCTGTCTGTCGTTCTGTCTGTCTGTTGCTCTGTCTATCACTCTGTCTATCTGTCTGTCTTTAGCTGTCAGTCTATCTGTCTGTCTGTCTGTCTATCTGTCAGTCAGTCTATCTATCTGTCTGTGTATCTATCAGTCTATCTGTCTGTCTATCTATCTGTCTATCTGTTGTTCTGTCTGTCTGTCGCTCTGTCTATCATTCTGTCTATCTGCCATTCTGTCTGTCTGTCTATCTGTATCTGTCAGTCTATCTGCCTGTCTGTCTGTCTGTCGCTCTGTCTATCATTCTGTCTATCTGTCGTTCTGTCTCTGTCTATCTGTCTATCTGCATCTGTCAGTCTATCTGTCTGTCTGTCTGTCGCTCTGTCAGTCTATCTGCCTGTCTGTCTGTCGCTCTGTCTATCATTCTGTCTATCTGTCGTTCTTTCTGTCGCTCTGTCTGTCATTCTGTCTATCTGTCGTTCTTTCTGTCGCTCTATCTATCTATCTATCTATCTATCTATCTATCTATCTATCTATCTATCTATCTATCTATCTATCTATCTATCTATCTATCTATCTATCTATCTATCTGTCTATCTGTCTATCTGCATCTGTCAGTCTATCTGCCTGTCTGTCTGTCGCTCTGTCTATCATTCTGTCTATCTGTCGTTCTTTCTGTCGCTCTGTCTATCATTCTGTCTATCTGTCGTTCTTTCTGTCGCTCTGTCTATCATTCTGTCTATCTATCTATCTATCTATCTATCTATCTATCTATCTATCTATCTATCTATCTATCTATCTATCTATCTATCTATCTATCTATCTATCTATCTATCTATCTATCTATCTATCTATCTATCTATCTATCTATCTATCTATCTATCTATCTATCTATCTATCTGCATCTGTCAGTCTATCTGCCTGTCTGTCTGTCGCTCTGTCTATGATTCTGTCTATCTGTCGTTCTGTCTCTGTCTATCTGCCTGTCTGTTTGTCGCTCTGTCTATCATTCTGTCTATCTGTCGTTCTTTCTGTCGCTCTGTCTATCATTCTGTCTATCTGTCGTTCTTTCTCTATCTATCTATCTATCTATCTATCTATCTATCTATCTATCTATCTATCTATCTATCTATCTATCTATCTATCTATCTATCTGTCTGTCTGTCTGTCTGTCTGTCTGTCATTCTGTCATTCTGTCTGTTTGTCAGTCTGTCTATCTATCACTCTCTATCTGTCTGTCGTTCTGTTCTGTCTGTCTGTCGTTCTGTCTTTCTATCGCTAAAGGGAGGAATTTTTTTCTGTGTGGTAAACATTATGTCACAAATGCTGTAGAAAGAATTTAACTTGAATCTGGAAGTTTTCTTTAAATAGTACTGAATGAAAACATCTGTAAGTGTATTGTATGAAAAAACTTCTTCCTCTGGGCTCTGCTTGTGTTCGATGGGAGAATCATGTTTACATCCATTTGACACCAGCATGTTAAACAGCGTCCTTTTGAATTCAATAACCAAAGTGGAGGTGTTTCCCAGACAGGAAATCCCACTATCAGCATGCATGTATATGGGAATACATTTTAATGTATCCTAATCCTTAATCCTGTCAGGTAAAGAGCACAAATCGTTTTAAATACAACAATGGCGATAAGAGCACAAAACATGTTTATAACAGAATCACATATGCTGGATTGTTGGACTGAGGGAGCTCTGGGAAGACAAGGCCAAGTTCTGGAAGCAAATTAATTAAGTGCAATGCTGATGGACAAGTGTCCCGAACGTCACGTTTGCGGTTTGTTAAGGGCACAACCTTTGAAGATGGAGAGAGGAGCTGGTATGGCCTTCAGCAGGAGGAATGCTGGGACTTTGGTGCAGTTGTCTTTCATCTCTCAGAGCCAGCTGAGCTTTCTTTAGTAAAGGTTTGATTTTAACAAGCGCTGTTAGTGAGAGAGGGACCTTACCTTCCTAAACCCAACCTAGCAGCAGGAATCCAGCGGTATGCAGCATATTGCTTTGCAGATTGTAGTCGGTTAAAATAAATTTTAAAAATAAAAGCTTGCGCAGCGGGTGAACTAAACTGAAAGAGCTGACGCATGTCTGATCTGAGACTGATCTGCAAAAATTTAAATTATAATTTTTTGCATCCATTCATGCATATAAAGTACAGATAAAAAAAGTTATACTTTTAAGTCAATGGGTCAGATATGGTTGCTCAAGTTCAAAATTGGTATATTTCAGTGTGCAGCAGGTGCCATATTATTCTGTGAAACAAACGCATAAAAAAAACACAGTTGTCTTTTTTGTAGTTATAGCATTCTTTAGAAATGCTTTACTTAGAGAAAACACCGGCTCAAGCCAACAGTGCTGCCAAGGCCAGGTTTGTTGTTTATTGATAAGAATAAGCTTAAAAGAATTTAAAGAATAAGTTTAAAATATTTACAAGGCAAACATTTTTTGGTCTTTTCACATATTAATGACTCAATCACTTTGAGATCACTATACAACAAATAGATTTTTTAAAGAAAATAGTAATATATATATATATGTGTGTGTGTGTGTGTGTGTGTGTGTGTGTGTGTGTGTGTGTGTGTGTGTGTGTGTGTGTGTGTGTGTGTGTGTGTGTGTGTGTGTGTGTGTGTGTGTGTGTGTGTGTGTGTGTGTGTGTGTGTGTGTGTGTGTGTGTGTGTGTGTGTGTGTGTGTGTGTGTGTGCATATTGCATTTACACATTTTAAAATATATAATGTATTTAAACTTTTTTAATCGAGCATCTGTGGGAGTGTGGGATGTGCTGAACAAACAAGTCTGATCCATGGAGGCCCCACCTCGCTACTTACAGGACTTAAAGGATCTGCTGCTAACATCTTGGCGACAGATACCACAGCGCACCTTCAGGGGTCTAGTGGAGTCCATGCTTTGACGGTTCAGGGCTGTTTTGGCAGCAAAAGGGAGACCAACACAATATTGGGTGTCAAATCAGTTTTTTCTGACATCCTTTGGCTAGCTACATTATATGATCATGCTCTTATTCATGCAAATGCTTTTAAACCATTCAAACGGGACAAGACATCGAGAACACGCTGTCTGAACATCCTGACACACGACGCACAGAAAGACCCAAATCGAGTTCTCTAACGAACAATAACACACAGAATTATGCTAAAATACCCATTTTGTTGAGTTTTCTCATAAGAGCAGTCTTAAATGAGTTAAATAACGTCTTGAAGGAACTTAAAGAGTTGTGAAAATGAGAAACTAATAAACCAGTTGCTCTCATTCTGCCATGAAAGGAACACTTCACTTTAAAAAAAAAAAAAAGGCTCATTTTCCAACTCCCCTAGAGTTAGACAGTTGAGTTTTAACGTTAAGCTATGCACTTTTACCATAGCTTAGCATAGATCATTGATCCCCCACACACACACACACTCCATAGACATTATGATTTTTATACTGTACAAACTCGTGGAGGTGTAGACAGAGAGGACGAACCGAGCGGGCGTGGTGAGCTCGTGCCAGGGTCGTAGGTAGTGAACAATTGGAAGAGCCCATGGGCGTCAGAAGCAAAAAAATTGTGGGTGGGCCCTCTCTCAGAAAAAAATTTACTGGAGTAGATGCCATTTATACCGCCTTGTTTGCTAAACGTCTGGTTGGGCAAGACAAATATACAAAAATCACTGCATCATTGAGAGTGGCAATAGTGTAGGGGTAAGACGCATGGCATCAAGTTTTGACGCAAATCGACCCAAGGTTCGAATCCGCCTTTAGCCGAACTCTCTTTACTCCCTTTTCCCATCACATATCAGATCGGAAAGGCATTTATTTTCAGTAAAAATGAAGAAAATATTAGAAAAGTAGAAATAAAACGTCTAACGTGTTTAATAATAAGTGTTTATCGGTTAGAGGTAGGTAAACAGACATGGGCTGGATTAGAGACGATAAAAGTGAGTGGGTCCAATATCATTGATCGTAAAAAGTGGGTGGGTCTTGTCCGACGCCCATGGAAGAGCCAATATACGTCACGATGGCAAATAACGTCCAATAGGAACATTAAACTGCAGTAGCCAATGTTCAGCCTTAAGAGGGCAGCACTTAGACGTTTTTACACCATATATTGTAGAATTAAAACATTTTATACCCAAATGTCAAAACATTTACTCGAATCAATGAACAGCATTAATAAAGCCCCAGTCTTGCCAGGGGCGCCGCTAAGGAGGGGGAAGTTAGGACGAATTAAGGGCTCACACACTTTTAAGGGACCCCCGGAGATTGGTTTTATTAGTAGTAACAGTACTAGTAGTAATGTAATAGAAATTATAAATGTATAATCTACCAAAGATATGGCGTATTTCTGCATTTCCACTCCACTCATGAACCGCTCACGGGTAAAACGACATTTGCTCAAATCCCACTGGAGGCTACTATACTTGTTGTAGCCATTAAGAAAAGGTATTTACTTTTATATTTATGTTTAAATATTATAATGTAATTTTTTTTGTCTATGTTGTCAATGTGTCAATCTATTTTGATTATGAAAAGTGAACAGCATGAGTGAGATAGGACACATCATAACATGCGCAATGCCAGGAGACATTGAGTGGGTCAGACATGATTGTGACCTCTTTATTAAGTTTTGTTTTGTATAAATTGTATCTTAATTTGAATCAGTGTTTCATCAGCCAATTGGGGCATTCTGGGTCGCGTGAGCAGAGCTTAATTGGTCAGTGTTATTAAATTGCAGACAAAGATTTTGGATAGCTAGGTTGGTGCGGTAGGGGGCCCAACATCACATTCTTTCATAGGGCCCAAAATTGAGTCTTGCAGATCATTACCTAAAAAAGGTTGTTTTAGGTTTTAGTTACCCTTTAAATTCACTTAAATTAAAAGTTATTTTTTAAAGCTTAATACATTTTAAAAATTAATATAGCTTTCAATTATACTGTAATGTTAAATATCATTAATGTTTTAAAAAAATCAGTTTAATCGAGACATCAGTAAGCAGTATTAGTGTCAGAGATACTGGCCTTCATTTACAAATATTTAAAATAATCTGTCCTTAAGTTGTTTCTACATTAATTTGGAGAGTAACTGTGAAATTATTACAATATAAAAATATAAAAAAATGTAATTAGGTTTTTTTTATCAATTGATAGCACTAATCATATGTAATGGATTTATGATTGAATATATTTATATGCGTCTTTATAAACGTTTAGGAAGCTGCAGCTGATGAAAACAGTCCACCACCCACAATGCGTCTCAGTATACCAGCTCAATTAGTTTGACATGTGAGGCTGTTACTGTCTGAGCTCCATCGGGGCTGTTGGATGTGTAGAGTGTTTACCTCTTTATAAATAGAATGTGTGCTTATTTTACTGAACCCTAGAGACTGACTCAGCTCTCTGCTATTCCAGACAAATCATTTAAGAGTTCTTCTGTATCTCTGTAACCATTCACAGCTGATCTGGAAAAATGTTGATCAAGATTAGTCTGTGCTGCAAGGCCTTATTGTTAGCAGAACCGATGGGAGATGCTAAGATAAAACAACATTAGCTGTGATGAACTTTAGAAGAACGCCTAGTGTTTGGTTTCCTAATTGACACCATAATGCTTAGTCCAATTTGTTTTGGATAATGCCGGACCATGTGTGTGTGAGAAGACCGTGTGGAATTCTGCGCCCCCCTGATGTCTGCAGCCATCTGGCTGTGGCCGGTTCATCTCTCTCAGAGCGGTGCTGAGCGTACACAGTAATTACAGGGACCCGGCCCATCCGAGCATGACAAACTAACAGCGTTCACTCTCTAGGACTCTTCCAGCAGAATCCTCATCACTTCATCTTTTTTTTTTTACTTTTTTTCCTTGCCGTTTCTCTCTAACTCCATGTGATAAATATTTATGGGATGAAATGCATGCTGGCAGCGTTTACAGCCCACTGACATTGAGTGGAGAAATTTGCAAGATACATGACCGAACCATCACACTAGAGAATCCCACCTGCCTCTCGCACCCTCTTAAAGATAAACGGTCCAATTAGAATCCCAAAAACTTTTTCTTTCTTTCTTTAGAAAAGCGTCAGTGTGTTGGTGGTTTAAAGGGATTGTTCAAAACAAATGAATATGGTCAGCATTTAATCACTGTTTGTCATACAATCAAAGTGGAAAGTGATTTTTCCTGCCTTTTAAATGACTCAATTGTTTCTCTTAGGCCGAAGGGGGATTAAATGGAGAGCAATTTAAGACAAGTTAAGGATTTTTTTCCCTGAGAAGTTGACCCTCAAGTGTCTCCTCGAGTTTCAAAAGACATGTCAAAACTGAGCTCAAATTTAACAAGATACTAAGGGCAAGATTTACTAAACGGCAAATTAGAGTGAAAGCACAATTGCAAAAAAGTGCCTATGGAAGTGAAAAGTTCTGCGCGTGATCTACTGACGACGCACAACTTAAAGAACATGGGCGCAGCTGGATCATTTCCATAATGACCGATGCAATCTACCAGTTAGCGTCTGAATTAAAGGTACACTCCACTATTTTTGAAAATAGGCTCATTTTCCAGCTCCCCTAGAGTTAAACAGTTGAGTTTTACCGTTTTCCAATCCATTCAGCCGATCTCCGGGTCTGGCGGTAGCACTTTTAGCATAGCTTAGCATAGATCATTGAATCGGATTAGACCGTTAGCATCTCGCTCAAAAATGACCAATACTTTTAAAACTTGACTCTTCTGTAGTTACATCGTGTACTAAGACTGACGGAAAATGAAAAGTTGCGATAGGCTGATATGGCTAGAAACTATACTCTCATTCCTGCGTAATAATCAAGGAACTTGCTGGCTGCCGTACCATGGGTGCAATGATATTACACAGCGCCTAAAAATAGGCTAACTTCCGTCAACATAACCGATGTGACAACCTGCTTGCACTCTTTTCTTTTTAGACTCTTTGGTAATGTATTTGAGCGAGATGCTAAGGGTCTAATCAGATTCAATGGTCTATGCTAAGCTATGCTAAAAGTGCTACCGCCAGACCCGGAGATCGGCTGAATGGATTCGAAAACGGTATAACTCAACTGTTTAACTCTAGGGGAGTTGGAAAATGAACCTATTGTCAAAAATATTGGAGTGTTCCTTTAAGACGTGCTTTATGGGTGGTAAATAATGACGCAAACACCAGTAAATTGACTAGTGCAAACCTTAGTAAATCAACTTTCATTCATTTTCATTCCTTGTGTGACCTTGTAGACATTTTTGTCTTTTTCTTGTTTTTGTCTCTAATCATTTTGCCTGTGTTAATGCCAACTGCATAGATTTTGGCACAGGTGTGTATTATTGGAATTTTACTGTTTCACCCCCACTTTAAAAAAATCTATTTTGGACTAGGTACACAAAATAGTTCCTCTCAGGACCCTTTGGACCCATTAAAACTGCAATTTTTAACCGGGCCATTTAACTGTAAAATGATGCAATCTTTGTTAATAGGCTTTCCATTCTGTTGGTAAGGCTTAAAAATTTTAAAATTAAAAAAAAAAAATTACGAGATGGTGCCATTTTTGGGGGGTTTGGTCTATAAAGCAAATACTCGCTTTATTCCTGTTTTCTGCTTCTGCATATTATAAAGCCAATTAGATAAATTATGCAGCTATAACTGTGTGGGTGTGTTCATGTGGATGTCAGAGTGTGGTTTGTATGTGTGTAATAAAAAATTGTGTGTGTGTGCGTGTGTGTGCTTGTAAGTAAGAGGAAAACTCTACTGCAAATCACAAATCCAATCGCTGTGTGTATCAGCGGAGCTTTGCTGGCATCTAATGTGGAGAATTTGGCACTGCGCCCAAACAAAATCGTACTGAAACATCAAATTTTGAACTTGTTTAAAACAGTTTTTTACTTCAACAATAATCTGCCAAGGGTCTTCTTTAAAATGAGACCAAACTTAAGTCTGTGCTCCCAAGATTACATTTTTTATGACAGTTTTTTTACATGGACATGTTTGTCCTCTATGGACCTGTGTAACTTTTTTTAATCGACACACAAGGGTAAAATACTCTCCTCCCATAAATTTTGCGTTTGAAAGGGAAACTCCTACAAATGCATATGCAATAAGGTCAGCTTCAAAAATAACCCTGTCCCTGTCCATGCCTTTTCAGCATACATTTTTTACTGCGTGTCTTTAGTAACCCAGTTAACAATTTTTGGTTCTCAGAACATTCTAGTGTTCCCTGGAAAGTTTGCATGAATAGAACGTTCCCTCTAGGTTAGGGGAATGTTCCGGGAACATTCTCTTTAGGTTACAAAAAGAACGTTCTTATTTGGTTCCCCAAAAAATAACCAAACGGCAACATATGGGAACCTTTCCAAACATCATTTTTGGAAAGGTGTTTGATGCGTGTTGCTTTTTCAAATGCACATTATAGGTGACTCAAACTCGTGTTAATTAACATTTCATGTTAATTGCGATTTATCGTGCAGCCCTAAACTAAAAATGTTTTCATCAAATTCTTCCAAAGGGGGGCAACTCTTGAACCCAAAATCACAAACATGTTTCCTGATACCCAAGAAAGAACCAAGAACCCTTATTAAGTCCAGGACAGTATGCTAAGATTATCCAGAGTCTTTTTATAGCAGGTATTTATATTCACATTATAACAATTCACACAGTCTCACTTATTTCTGCTTTACAGTCATTAGGTTCAGTTCTCGAGAGTAAAGCCGGAGAAGGAGGTGTTGAAGACTTCAGGATGTGAAGATGTTCCCAGAGATCCTCCCTCAGTATAACTGGTACATTCCCATGTTTTTTATTATGAGAATTTTATTCTATTCTGTTTTACTATATGGCTTTTAAACTGAATTTAGACAGCATTGTAAATATTGCAAACCCCATAAACCATATAGTAAAATATATAAGTTACATATGATTATAAAATTTTACTTTATTTTGTAATGAATAAGGTATAATAAATGTAACATTTAATAAAAAACGGCTAGTTTGACCTCATGAGGATCAAATTCTTCTAAAAGCTGAGTGTCTGACCCAGTTTTGTACCCTGTTCATGGACAGTGCCAACTAATGAAAGATTCAACGCTGCTAATTGAGATTGATTCGACTGTTTATGGGCTGTTAAAGAAGAAAATTGCAGGCATTATGTAGAACAGCTCTGACAACTTGGCTCCTTCAGCACAGATAGCTTATGCACAAAAGATTTCTTTCTCTTTTTTTTCAGAATCGAGAAAACTCTTGACAGCTCCTGCCCATCATGCATCACTTTGTTCTGCGTGTCTCTATGGTGGATTCTGCAGCCTGCTGTAGAACTCCTGCCACATGTTCTCACACACCAGAGGTCAAAAGCTCACGTAACTCGTCATGAATGATTTATTCAGGGAAATTAACATGCACTTCTCAATCTGGAGGCTTGATGATTTGATGGTGCATTTCGGTGTGCCGTCCGTTTGAAAAAGCACATGGGAGTAGATACCAAATCAGCCGAGCCGGAACAAAAAAATGCAGCGATCCGTTCATCTGTTCAGGAAATAGGTTTCGCTGAGCTCTTGTACCTCGATAATCATGTCCCCTTTCGCCAGAATCTTTCCGATAATATTCAAGCTTATTCATGAAGTAGATCTCAGTGAGAGTCCCTACATCCCTACAGGCCATTTTTGTGAACGCAGCCAAGTGAATCATAGGAAATGCAAGGGGTTTTAATAATGAACTAGTGTCCATTCTACAAGGGAATGATATTTATGTAGTCTTCTACATAAGCTGGTATAAAAGATGTGTGAACCAGAAAGTTTAACTGCATGAATTGAGTGTTTGGTGGCTTATTTAAAAGATAATTGAAATGATGGACAGGTTCAGAAGACCACACTAATACAAAGCATTAAGTGCATTTACTGTGTATGCACTTTAAAAGTATTTTCAGTCAGACTGAAGCAGAAAGTTATTTTGTGTAGTATTACAGAAATTGCACTGCAGAAGTAGATTGTAGAGACCATGGGCCGGTTGCATAAACCTTTAAGACTAGTCTTACAAGTTAGACATACATTTTTTTCTTTAAGACTGTTCATAATTTTTTTAAATCAGTTACATAAAAACATAGACTGGCCTAATTTGATTCGAAAAGTAAGACTGAATGCCACTTGCCTAACTGCTAGTGGCTCATACTAGATCTTAAGACACTGTCTTAACATAATGGCTTAGTTTATGCAACTGGCCCCTGGGCTTGACATTAACTTTTTTGCTGACCAGCGACTGTGGCTAGTGGTTTTCCAAAGTTACTAGCCACTCAGCATTTTCACTGGCCACAATTTTGACTACAATACCATGGGGAAAAACTGTTTTTTTAGAAGTTGGAAGAAAAACCTAGATAATGTGACTGTAGCTCAGTTTCGATAGTTAATCAAAATACTATTAGCCTTAGTATGGTGCGCATGCTCCGAAAGACAGAAATGATGTGCATCGTGTATTTAATTGCACAAATTGGATTCGTACTAACATGTTTTAGTTTCAGCATTATTAAGTGATGTGTGTCAGCGGAGAGATTGGTTTTAAACCTCTTACCAAAAGCACTGATATGCCTATATGATTTGCCTTTATGAGAGTTGCAACCAAGAAACCGTGCCAATTACGGAAAACAGAAATCCAATAAGCCCAGAGGCACTTGTATCAGACGAGAGTGATTTAGTATTACCCCAAAACAGTGTTTGAGTGATTGTTATTAAAAATTATTTCAAACACCCAGATGGCTCCATTTAGTTTCCTAGATTTTCAGCAGGTTTCATTAAAATGGTGTTAGAACAGTTGGTCTGGCCATGAAACAAAAGTAAATCACACACAAACATGGTTGTACCCGGAGAGAAGTAGGCAGATAATAATAAACATTCACTTTTAGTCAAATGAAATGCAACATGACAACAAAAAGCTGTTTAGCAAACGTTTGCAGAGTCACGCGGTAAATGAACCTCTTTGTTGATAATCGCACACGTGCATAGCATCATTTATCCGCAGTTTGGTTGCCAGGAGACTTCTTTTGTTGACGCAGAGCACCTGCAGAGCCAACGGTAGCATGGCCGTGTCTTTACACATCATCTTCCGAGTGCCAGACAATGGAACGCCTTTATGTTCGGAAGTCAAAGGGATTAAGGAATATCCCACATTTGGCTTTGAATAGACTGAAGCATCTTTCCACTAGTCTTCGAGCTGCATTCCATTCTAAACTGAACAGCTGAGTGTCTTTTAAAACTAGCAGCTGCCATGTTTTGTTTATTTTCAATTAAAAGAGCAATCTAATTAGTTTACGAGGCAGGGTATGCACAGAGCAACTACCAAGTAATTAGTTAATTACCCAGCGGTCACACCCACATGTCTCCAGCTAAGATTAAAAAACAATTGAAAAAAAAACGGAAAAAAAAAACGTAAGAGTTACAATAAATTGTATATTGTGGGAACGCTTAAAGGCCCACTGCCTTGAAATGCACAGCATTATTCAATGTGTTTTCCTCTGAACAGGAAGTCAGGGTGGGACATATCAAACAGCTCCTCTCCTTTTTAAAAATAGCCAATAGTGTTTAGTTTATATCACCGCTCGACCAGAGCTGTTGAGCTCAGTAAAGCCTCAGTTTCCTCCTAATCTCTAACTGTTTCTCCTCCTAATCTCCTCCATATCGCTTTAAAATACAGCATTCTGTGCAGAATTCAAATGGGTCTGATACGTTTTCTGGTCTGCACAGACTCGATCATATGACTCAATCATTTCTTTAAAGGGTAACTCAACCCCAGCTCAGAGCCTAATGCTGCGTTCCAGGCAGGTTTTTGAGCCTGTAAGTTACAACTTCAAACCACGACTCGCGACTTTGTAGCGTTCCAGGCAAAGTCACACCAAACTGCCTGAGCGCAAGGAATTGTGTGGTAGCTAGATGAAAACCAAGCATGGTGGACCGTATGAGGCTTATGCTAAATTTACAATAATTTCTATCGCCAAAGGTGCTTACTTACTTGCTTATTTGAGGGAAACGGAGGGGAAAACGGCGCATACGGCAAGAGAAGCTGTTATACCTTTTATTTAATGTATATAATTATTTAATTGTATATTTGTTTCATTAACACAGCATCTGTATGGGGCTGTCATTGTTGTTTCGCGAGCTATGTGGCATCAGATCTCGTAACTGGGAGTACATCGATCTAGTACACGAGTTCACGGTTGGGAAGGTTTGACTGTCGTTCCAGTGCACTTTCACATGTAGAAGGTTGTAAAAACACAGGTTACCGGTTGCCTGGAACGCGGCATTACTCCACCCACTGGCAATATTTGAAAAATGCTGGAAAAGTGGTCAGAGCCCAGCGGAGACAGAGGGGACTAGCTGAGGGTGGGGCTGAGCGGGGGGCGTGCACCTGAGCTGAGACCCGCAGTGACGGATTGATTGACAGCTGTCAGGCCAATCACATCGATTGATAATGACTGGAGTGACGCCAGTAGCTTTGCAACAGAGCGGTCATTCTCCCCCACCTTCACCTGAAGTGGAGGAGGGTGAATTGTCTGTAGACACAGACCGAGAGCCTTATCAATGCGAGCCTCTGTCTCAAACTGCGTTAACACCCGATGCCGACGATGCTAGCGAAGCAGCATCGCAAGAGAGAATGAGACACCTGACCTAATCTATGAACAGTCAAATCCTTATACTGAATGCCACTAAAAATAGATCAGATACATGCAATGTATTTTCATTCAAATGAACTGAATCAATAAGCATCGCAGGACCAATAAGTTCAAACCTAATAGCCTATTATAAACAGATTTTCTCAAATAAAAGTTAGACTATATACGCCAGCACGTTATGGTATTGTTGTTCGTTACCACGGCAACCACTTGCGTGTCAGGATTTGAAAGTGCGTCTCGTGTATAAAAATTATCTGTACACATGACCGGCGGCAATAATATCGCAAGAAAAGCCTGACGTGTACTGACAACTGCATTATTTAACCGCATTTTTTCATTACAATGTTAAAGCAAGTGTCTAGTAAGTTTCATTCATAATGTTTCTACTTCATGTAACATGAGAGTTCATACTGGAGTGAAGCCTTTCTCATCATTTGATTGGGGAAAACATTTCTGAGGGCGTGGTGAGCTCGTGCCAGGGGTGTGGGGAGTGAGCCGTTGGAAGAACCATCATACGTCACGATGACCTACAGTGTCCAATAGGAAAATTCAACTGCAGTAGCCACCGTTCAACTTTAAGAGGGCAGCACTCAGACGCTTTTACACCATATATTATAGAATTAAAACACTTTATACCCAAATGTCAAAACATTTACTCGAGTCAATGAACAGCATTAATAAAGCCCCAGTCTTGCAGATCATTAACTAAAAAAAGTTGGTTTAGGGTTTAGTTATCCTTTAAAGTGAATTTCATTTTGTATAAATTGTATCTTAATTTTAATCAGTGTTTCATCAGCCAATTGCCTGGATTACATAAATAAGCAGCAAATAGGCTATAGCAGACAATAATCATGACATGCAGGCGCCGAAGCGATCACTTGCATTGCTCTTGAACATGTCTCATAAATAAACTGAAACTCAGCAGGCTACTTGCCTCACAGACATGAGAAATATATGTATAGAAAGCTTGAAATGTCTACTTTTAAACGAAACAATTCAAAACGAAAAGAAATAGTTAAGCAAAGCACATGACTGGTGTCTCAGAGCGTTTCTGTTCAGAATGCTGCGCTTCATCACTGCATGTGCTGTGAGTTTAACACGCATTTTTAGACTAAACCAGACTTGTGCAACTTTGTACACGTTAGTTTCTTAGTTGTAGTATTAGTTCTTACTTTGCTAAAATATATGCATTATTTCTGATTATGGCATAGCTTTCTGTCCACCCAATTAGGCTAATAAAGTAATGATTTAAAAAACACAAATGCTTGATTGGCTGTGTGCTTCGGGTCATTGTCATGTTGGAAGACCCAGCCTCGACCCATCTTCAATGCTCTAACTGAGGGAAGGAGGTTGTTCCCCAAAATCTCGCAATACATGGCCCTGGTCATCCTCTCCTTAATACAGTGCAGTCGCCCTGTCCCATGTGCAGAAAAACACCCCCAAAGCATGATGCTACCACCCCCATGCTTCACAGTAGGGATGGTGTTTTTGGGATGGTACTCATAATTCTTCTTCCTCCAAACACGTTTAGTGGAATTATGACCAAAAAATTCTATTTTGGTCTCATCTGACCACATGACTTTCTCCCATGACTCCTCTGGATCATCCAAATGGTCAATGGCAAACTTAAAACGGGCCTTGACATGTGCTGGTTTAAGCAGGGGAACCTTCCGTGTCATGCATGATTTCAAACCATGACGTCTTAGTGTATTACCAACAGTAACCTTGGAAACGGGGGTCCCAGCTCTTTTCAGGTCATTGACCAGCTCCTCCCGTGTAGTTCTGGGCTGATTTCTCACCTTTCTTAGGATCATTGAGACCACACGAGGTGAGATCTTGCATGGAGCCCCAGTCCGAGGGAGATTCCATTTTCTAATGATTGCTCCACCAGTGGACCTTTTTTCACCAAGCTGCTTGGCAATTTCCCCGTAGCCCTTTCCAGCCTTGTGGAGGTGTACAATTTTGTCTCTAGTGTCTTTGGACAGCTCTTTGGTCTTGGCCATGTTAGTAGTTGGATTCTTACTGATTGTATGGGGTGGACAGGTGTCTTTATGCAGCTAACGACCTAAAACCGGTGCATCTAATTTAGGATAATAAATGGAGTGGAGGTGGACATTTTAAAGGCAGACTAACAGGCCTTTGAGGGTCAGAATTCTAGCTGATAGACAGGTGTTCAAATACTTATTTGCAGCTGTATCATACAAATAAATAGTTAAAAAATAATATATTGTGATTTCTGGATTTTATTTTTTTAGATTAGTCTCTCACAGTGGACATGCACCTACGATGACAATTTCAGACCCTCCATGATTTCCAAGTGGGAGAACTTGCAAAATAGCAGGGTGTTAAAATACTTATTTTCCTCACTGTATATATATATACATATATATATACATATATATATACATATATATATACATATATATATATATATATATATATATATATATATATATATATATATATATATATATATATATATATATATATATATATATATATATATATATATATATATATATATATATATACATACAGGTGCTGGTCATATAATTAGAATATCATCAAAAAGTTGATTTATTTCACTAATTCCATTCAAAAAGTGAAACTTGTACATTATATTCATTCATTACTCACAGATTGATATATTTCAAATGTTTATTTCTTTTAATTTTGATGATTATAACTGACAACTAAGGAAAATCCCAAATTCAGTATCTCAGAAAATTAGAACATTGTGTAAAGGTTCAATATTGAAGACACCTGGTGCCACACTCTAATCAGCTAATTAACTCAAGACACCTGCAAAGACTTTAAATGGTCTCTCAGTCTAGTTCTGTGGGCTACACAATCATGGGGAAGACTGCTGACTTAAAAGTTGTCCAAAAGACGACCATTGACACCTTGCACAAGGAGGGCAAGACACAAAAGGTCATTGCAAAAGACGCTGGCTGTTCACAGAGCTCTGTGTCCAAGCACATTAATAGAGAGGCGAAGGGAAGGAAAAGAAGTGGTAGAAAAAAGTGTACAAGCAATAGGGATAACCGCACCCTGGCGAGGATTGTGAAACAAAACACATTCAAAAATGTGGGGAAGATTCACAAAGAGTGGACTGCAGCTGGAGTCAGTGCGTCAAAAACCACTACGCACAGACGTATACAAGACATGGGTTTCAGCTGTCGCATTCTTTGTGTCAAGCCACTCTTGAACAACAGACAGCGTCAGAAGCGTCTCGCCTGGGCTAAAGACAAAAAGGACTGTTCTCTGATGAAAGTAAATTTTGCTTTTCCTTTGGAAATCAGGGTCCCAGAGTCTGGAGGAAGAGAGGAGAGGCACACAATCCACGTTGCTCGAGGTCCAGTGTAAAGTTTCCACAGTCAGTGATGGTTTGGGGTGTCATGTCATCTGCTGGTGTTGGCCCACTGTGTTTTCTGAGGTCCATGGTCAACGGAGCCGTATACCAGGAAGTTTTAGAGCACTTCATGCTTCCTGCTGCTGACCAACTTTATGGAGATGCAGATTTCATCTCCATAGAGCAGTGCCACAGACTGATCGACTCCATGACACGCCGCTGCGATAATTTTGCTGCAGTAATTCACGCAAAAGGAGCCCCAACTAAGTATTGAGTGCTGTACATGCTCATACTTTTCATGTTCATACTTTTCAGTTGACCAAGATTTCTAAAAATCCTTTCTTTGTATTGGTCTTAAGTAATATTCTAATTTTCTGAGATACTGAATTTGGGATTTTCCTTAGTTGTCAGTTATAATCAATACAATTAAAAGAAATAAACATTTGAAATATATCAGTCTGTGTGTAATGAATGAATATAATATACAAGTTTCACTTTTTGAATGGAATTAGTGAAATAAATCAAATTTTTGATGATATTCTAATTATATGACCAGCACCTGTATATATGATAAATTGATCCCTAACTGCCTGATTCTCAAAATTTGGGGTGATAACATATGCAAAAGAAAGGATAACATATGCATAAGAAAGAACCTTGCAAGTCCAGGAGCATTTGATTGGACAGAAAATCTGATGAGAAGCTGAAGTGCAGAGTGATATCATCAAAATCATTTATCCTTATTGGATCTTATAACTTCTAAATGCGAATTGTGTCATTGTTTTGGAGCACACTAGCTTATGGATAACAGTAAGGCTAACATATTTATACTAGGGCTGTCACTAACAATTATTTTGGTAATCGAGTAATCTATCGATTAATCTGACGATTAATCGAGTAATCTATCAATTATTGTGCCGATTAAAGGGTTAGTTCACCCAAAAATGAAAATAATGTCATTTATTGCTCACCCTCATGCCGTTCCACACCCGTTAGAGCTCCTTTCATCTTCGGAACACAAATTAAGATATTTTTGTTGAAATCCAAATGCTCGGATATCCGAAATCGGATATCAGTATATAAGTCATTTCGTTTTTTTTGGCGCACGAAAAATATTCTCGTCGCTTTATAATATTAATATTGAACCACTGTACTCACATGAACAGATTTAAATATGTTTTTAGTACATTAATGGAGTGTAAATTACATTGCTGCCTATGCAGGCCTCACTGAGCCTTCGGATTTCAACAAAAATATCTTCATTTGTGTTCCGAAGATGAACGGAGGTCTTACGGGTGTGGAACAGCATGAGGGTGAACAGATTTTTGGGTGAACTAACCCTTTAATCGAGTAAACTGATATTTCTTGTGGTAATAAAGATTGACCTAAGCAAACAATAGCCATTAAAATGACTTGAAAATATATATTATAACAACGAGGCAATAATATTTGGTTCAAATAAAGTTTTAAAAGCAAATAATCTTTTATAGAACAAAACAGTTACCATGCATTATGAATAATCATCTTATGTACATTATGTAGGCCTATTATAGCACATGCCTGCAGATGGCGCGAACGGCCTGGTGATTGTTGTTGCCTCACTTTACAGCAAATCAAATCCTTGTTCAATATTGGCCACGCGTCATTTAATTCAAATGTTCACTTAATCTTTAATATTTGGAAACTTCTTTACAATAGAAATACTACAGCCCGTGTAATTTCTTCAGAATGTGTGGACAGCAAAACATGCAAATTCAGAGCGAGCGTTTAGACTTTTATTTTGAAATCGCGATGAACAGTTTCTGTATTTAGAAACTTATAATCATGTGTTGGCGTTGGTTAATAAATGATTTACTTTACAAATATGAAATGCATACATTGCATTCCCAGGCGAACATTATAAGCAACCCTCTCAGCATATTCAGAGATGGAGTTCGAGGCGCGCTACATGCATGTAAATGATGACAGTTCATGCGAAGCAGAATGGTATATATGGTTTTAAGCGGTTTTAATATATTGTGTGGGCGGCTTTAGCAAACGGTCTAATAACGCATTTCATGGATTCTCATCCGTGGAATGCGCCACTTCCAGTATTAAATCGAGGAATCGTTACAGCCCTGATTTATACTAAAAGACAAAAAACGTCCATTTTGATTTCATGGGGACTTTAAATGTCACTGGAGAGAGAGTTAATTTCCATTAGGAATGGGAACACATCTGCTTGCTAAGATTCTGTTTTTCTTGGATCAGTCTGCAAAGTATTGCTCCCTTGCTCTCTAATATGCACATCAAAGAATGATGCGCACATCGCTCGCATCAGATATATGCCAACAGAACATTGAGCAATGCATTGCTCAGCCCTGCCGTGGCATTTGTTACTAATTCAAGTCAAACAATCGCTGATGTCAAAGCTGCATCCAAAACGATGCCTTTTCCCTATCCAGTGTAAATAATTTAGCATGTTTACATGGGCGATCTTACACCATTTATGCACTGTAAAGTGTACGGTCATGTAAACACCTTAAACTGTGATCTTTTTCTTGGTAAAGTTTGTAAACGGTCTAAACAATGGAACTACAGTGGTCTTCAACGTGCTGTAAATAATTTAATCACGATCAAAAAATGATTACAAGGGGAAGAATCTGTCACATCTCTCACTATTTGATTGGCAGAGCCATGAGAGAGCAGGTCACCTGTTTCCTTGAGCAAAGAATGGCATCTGTCAGAAAGAAATACGCAAAGCTGGAGAGACTGGCAGAATGAGAAGGCATAAAAAAAAAGAGGGAGAAAGAATAGAAAGACACTGGAGGGTCGATCAAGAGAGAGAGAGAATCCACTGGGGTGGAATAATCTCCACCAGGAGCAAAGTGAAGACCATCAAGCACATTTCACATGCAATTTAGTGTGACGCGTCTGATGAAAACTGTCATAACCAGAGCACTCTAATTTACAAGCTTAAGAGCACGATGTCTTTCAGCTGAATCTCAGGGCCAAAGCACGGCGTTGGGCTGAAGCGTTCGTCAGAGTGTTCGAGAGCGATGTGAAGCGTCAGACATCTGGAGGGGCTGAGAAGGTCTTGAATGCAATACGAGAATTTTCTGGCAGAAGGTTCAAATTGCCTTGTCGCAATCGTAGATGCAAGTCAATTGCTGCACTGCACTGCACTGCAAGTATAACGCAGAAGAGTGGCTTATGCTGTTTTTTAGCTTTTTCAACTTTCTTGTAAGCTTTTATAAATCATTAATTCAGTGTGGCCACATCTCGCCAACCCTATCCTCTTTTTCTCTTTTTTTAGGTTATTTGTTTGGATTCCCTCAGGTAACACTTATTAAAGCAATACTGATGCAAGCTTCGCATTCCAGATCCTCTAAATCCTTCTTCATTTTGACATTATGACTTCAATCCCAGCAGGGTATTGCAGAACTGATTATAGAGTGGTGAAGGCCTGACGTCAGAACCGGAAGACTAATTTGCCGCTGGTTCCTTTGAGATTTTCCTATGGATTTTTTAAAAAATTCATGAGTAAAATAAAGTCTGTGGTAAACATAACTTGATGATACCTTGACGCTTTGGGGTGCGAGTGTGTGCAGTGTACGTTGTAGAGCAAAAAAAGTTACGTTTACCACATTCTTTATTTTACAAGTAAATTGAAAAACACCATTATAAACCTTTTCGGGATCTGATGTCATACCTGCACCACTCTATTGCAACCCAAATAATAACTCATTTTGAACATTCAGAAAAAATGCCATTTGAGACAGCTTGATTTTTAATGATTTGTTTTGCAGTGACAACAACTCACAAAAATTATGTTAGATAATATCAGTGATCAATGATGATATGAGTATGTTTTACTGCATAATATCAGTAAGCATGCAAATATGTCTCAATACTGTGCATTATATATATATAGGCATGACATTATGACAGGTGAAGTGAATAACACTGATTATCTTCATCACGGCACCTGTTAGTGGGTGGGATATATTAGGCAGCAACTGAACATTTTGTCCTCAAAGTTGATGTGTTAGAAGCAGGAAAAATGGGCAAGCGTAAGGATTTGAGCGAGTTTGACAAGGGCCAAATTGTGATGTCTAGAAAACTGGGTCAGAGCATCTCCAAAACTGCAGCTCTTGTGGGGTGTTCCCGGTCTGCAGTGGTCAGTCAGTGTCTATCAAAAGTGCTCCAAGCAGGGAACAGTGGTGAGCCGGGGTCATGGGCGGCCAAGGCTCATTGATGCACATGGGGAGCGAAGGCTGGCCCGTGTGGTCTGATCAAACAGACGAGCTACTGTAGCTCAAATTGCTAAAGAAGTTAATGCTGGGTTTGGGGCTGCATAGCCGCAGATCAGTCAGGGTGCCCATGCTGACCCCTGTCCACCGCCGAAAGCACCAACAGTGGACACGTGAGCATCAGAACTGGACCACAGAGCAATGGAAGAAGGTGGCCTGGTCTCTTTTACATCACGTGGATGGCCGGGTGCGTGTGTGTCGCTTACCCGGGGAACACATGGCACCAGGATGCACTATGGGAAGAAGGCTGGTGATGGGCTGATGGTCCAGTGGGTTAAACCATGGAACTGATATGCAGAAGGTTGCTGGTTTGATCCCAGTGGTCACCACCAGTGTGTCCTTGAGCAAGGCACTTTACTCCATGTTGCTCCAGGGGGATTGTCCCTGTAATAAGGGCACTCACTGTAAGTTGCTTTGGATAAAAGCGTCTGCCAAATGCATAAATGTAAATGTAAATGTAAGGCAAGCCGGCCGAGGCAGTGTGATGCTTTGGGCAATGTTCTGCTGGGAAACCTTGGGTCCTACCATCCTTGTGGATGTTACTTTGACACTTTCGCCAATCCAATCGAGCATCTGTGTGATGTGCTAACAAACCAGTCCAACACTCACAACTTACAGGACTTAAAGGATCTGCTGCTAACATCTTGGTGCCAGATACCACAGTACACCTTCAGGGGTCTAGTGGAGTCCATGCCTTGACGTGTCAGGGCTGTTTTGGCAGCAAAAGGGGGGCCAACACAATATTAGTAAGGTGGTCATAATGTTATGCCTGATGTTTGTGTGTGTGTGTGTGTATATATATATATATATATATATATATATATATACTTCATTTTATATTATCATTGAATAAACATGTCACATGTCTGTCCTGTCTTGTGGAGCACATGTGGTGTGTTGTTATTTTGGGCTGTGCTCATGTCTTTGTCTGATCCCTCCCCCTTGTTATCTGATTAGTGTTTGATTTCTTCCACCTGTTCCCTCCTGATTTCTTCCCCTTTATATAGTTCCCTTGTGTTCTCAGTCCTTGTGCTTACGTTGTTATGTCTACGTCTCCCTTACCTGTGTTCCACTCCCTGACCCGTTTTGGTATGTTGTTTGGTTAATTTATGTTGTTTGATATTTGTTATGTTTTCCCCCTTGTGGGTTTTTGTTTGTGTTTATGTTTCTTTTTATAATAAATTCATTTCACTTCCTGCATTTGAGTCCTCACCTCAGTTTCCGTCAGCGCAACGTGACAGAACGTAAGCACCATGCCGAGGACTCAGCAGAGGAAGATTTCGCCTCACCCGCCAGCCTCCACTATCTCTTGCCCCCACTATGAGAGAATCGTTCAGTTTCAGGCCTTGGTGTCTCTCCGTCAACGGGGGGCTGATCTGAGGAGGTTTGCGGGTGATTTCATTGGAGCGGCGGAGGGTCTAAGACTCAACAATGAGGCTCTTAAGGACCTTTTTAATCATGCACTAGATGAGCCCATGGATTGGCTGCTCAGAACTGCCTATGAGAGGGTTACTTTTGAGGCGATGGTGGAGGGTCTCGCTCGCCAGCAGGAGCGAGCTACCGGGGTGGTGGTCACAGTTCCAGTGGTCCCAGTTCCGGGTGATCCTGTTCTGGTGGACTCAGTTCCGGTGGTCCGTGTTCCGGTGGTTCCAGTTCCTGTGGTTCCGAGCTCTGTGGTTCCGAAACGAAGGAGGAGGAGAAAGGTTCCCTCCATCCCGGTGCCGGTGGTCCGTGTTCCGGTGGTCACTGTTCCGGTGGTCCCTGTTCCTGAGCCGGAGCCAGTGTCGTCTGTTCCTGAGCCGGAGCCAGTGTCGTCTGTTCCTGAGCCGGAGCCAGAGTCGGTTCCTGAGCCGGAGCCAGAGTCGGTTCCTGAGCCGGAGCCAGAGTCGGTTCCTGAGCCGGAGCCAGAGTCGGTTCCTGAGCCGGAGCCAGAGTCGGTTCCTGAGCCGGAGCCAGAGTCGGTTCCTGAGCCGGAGCCAGAGTCGGTTCCTGAGCCTGGGCCTATACTTGTGTCTATTTCAGTGTCTGTTCCTGAGCCGGTGGTGCCAGTTCCAGTGCCCGAGCCGGTGGTGTCTGTTCCTGAGCCGGTGATGCCAGTTCCAGTTCCCGAGCCGGTGGTGCCAGTTCCAGTTCCCGAGCCGGTGGTGCCTGTTCCTGAGCCCGAGCCGGTGGTGTCTGTTCCTGAACCGGTGGTGCCGGTTCCAGTGCCCGAGCCGGTGGTGCCGGTTCCAGTGCCCGAGCCGGTGGTGCCGGTTCCAGTGCCCGAGCCGGTGGTGCCGGTTCCAGTGCCCGAGCCGGTGGTGCCGGTTCCAGTGTCCGAGCCGGTGGTGTCGGTTCCAGTGCCCGAGCCGGTGGTGTCGGTTCCAGTGCCTGAGCCGGTGGTGTCGGTTCCAGTGCCGGAGCCGGTGGTGTCTGTTCCTGAGCCGGAGGCGTCTGTTCTTGAGCCCTCAGTGACCGCGACACTGGCCATTATGGCCACAGCCATGTGGTGTGTGTGGGCTTCGCACACACTTGGACCGGTGGTGCCAGTTCCAGTGCCCGAGCCGGTGGTGCCAGTTCCAGTTCCCGAGCCGGTGGTGCCTGTTCCTGAGCCTGAGCCGGTGGTGCCTGTTCCTGAGCCTGAGCCGGTGGTGTCTGTTCCAGTGCCTGAACTCCGCGGGCCGCCCTGGCCGCCTGAACTCCGCGGGCCGCCCTGGCCGCCTGAACTCCGCGGGCCGCCCTGGCCGACTGAACTCCGCGGGCCGCCCTGGCCGCTTGAACTCCGCGGGCCGCCCTGGCCGCCTGAACTCCGCGGGCCGCCCTGGCCGCCTGAACTCCGCGGGCCGTCCTGGCCGCCTGAACTTTTTGTTTCCCCCTTCCCTCCCTGGTCTGTTTCCCCTTTCCCTCCCTGGTCTGTCCCTCCCGTCCCGCCCTGGTCTGTCCTTCCCGGTCTGTTCCGCCCTGGTCTGTCCCTCCCGTTCCGCCCTGGTCTGTCCCTCCCGGTCCCGCCTTGGTCTGTCCCTCCCGCCCCGCCCTGGTCTGTCCCTCCCGCCCCACCCTGGTTTGTTCCTTCCTGGTTTGTCCTCCCGGTCCTGCCCTGTTCTTGTGGAGCGTCTGGTAGCCGCTCCTTAAGGAGGGGGTAATGTCACATGTCTGTCCTGTCTTGTGGAGCACATGTGGTGTGTTGTTATTTTGGGCTGTGCTCATGTCTTTGTCTGATCCCTCCCCCTTGTTATCTGATTAGTGTTTGATTTCTTCCACCTGTTCCCTCCTGATTTCTTCCCCTTTATATAGTTCCCTTGTGTTCTCAGTCCTTGTGCTTACGTTGTTATGTCTACGTCTCCCTTACCTGTGTTCCACTCCCTGACCCGTTTTGGTATGTTGTTTGGTTAATTTATGTTGTTTGATATTTGTTATGTTTTCCCCCTTGTGGGTTTTTTTTTGTGTTTATGTTTCTTTTTATAATAAATTCATTTCACTTCCTGCATTTGAGTCCTCACCTCAGTTTCCGTCAGCGCAACGTGACAAAACATTGCACTATATTTCTATAATTTTATATTTAATAATAATATTTTATATGAAAGTGTGTGTTTTTTTGTATTATAGAAAAAAACTGCATGGCATGATTCATAATTGCACAAACCTGGCCTCTGCTACACACCGACTCACATAAACTTGCTAACTTGTGGGTAGTTGGTTACATTATTTAGTCGGCTGGGAAGCACAATGGTCTTTACATTAAGATCAAGGACAGACCAAAAATGAACAAATGTCTCAGTTTGAACTGTGAGAGAAACTATTTATTCCTGGTGCATTTTGGACGCCTTTTCCCACGAGCTTCTATTTCACGGCACTAATAGGCCATTAACAGATAAGATAAATTTTATGAGTCCATTAAGGAAGTGTAAGTTAAATGACAATCGAAGGGTCAAGTCATTGTAATTTCCCATGATGGTCCAGTGGTGCAGGTTGAGTTGGCGGACATAATTGGCTTTGCTCGAACTGCTCCAGGGAGATGCCTTCAGGCTTGTGTCTTTGCAGTCGTTTATTAACATTTAATACGTACTCTTTTTTTCCTTCAGACAGACAAAGGACTGTGCCCTCTCTTCACTGCAGCGAGTTTGGCGGCATCCATGTTTAATACAGATTAGTCAGCTCTGGAAACATCACCCTGCTGATCTCAAGGCCATGTGGAGGGGGAGGTGAAGGTGATGCCAGCCCCAGTTTGTCGCATCCGTGACACTTTTTACTGCCGGGCCTGCTTTATTGTCCTCCGCCAGTGAGCGAATAACCTGATCCCACAGGCCACCTACATCTCAAAATAACAGTAAAATGCACAATTAGTTTGAATTTTGAAATGTGATGCTCTGAACAATGGTGTTGTCATGAAGAATCTTTACAGAGAGCACGTACCTTAATCCTGAGAGAGCAAAACGGGGCCAGCAGCGAGGAGACAAAAATGAAGAACTCCCTTAAGTGAGAAAAAGCAACTTGGTAAGCAAGAGAAAAAAAATAAAACAAACAAACACACCCCAGCGGAGAACACGCCATCTGCCTGTGCTAGGCATGCATTTCTAAAAATGAATCATCAATCTGTTCTTAAACTATAGTAAACAATTGCATGACTCCAACAACTGTGTTGAAAGGCAGCTAGAAATTGTGGAAATGAACTTCATATTGCATACAAATCAGCGTCCGGCTACACTCTGTAGGCCAGAATTGCATTATAGAAATTTCATACACGGCGATAAACTCAAACTACCATGAAACAATAAAAACCGCTGACCAAAGAGCCACTGTGTCACCTGCTGTGTTCTTTGGCAGCTCGGAGTGCAAGTGCTAAAACCGGACTTGCGTAAGCATATGCTGAGATCATTGCATTTCTGAAATAATTGCCTAGAAATATTCCCAAGTGCCACTGGTTGAAGACTCTG
>CM042260.1:34971572-35101572 GCA_023566225.1 Romanogobio albipinnatus | reverse complement strand
TTCAGTGCTGAGTGACACTGGCCAAGTACGTGCTTGCGGTCGTGTGAAATCATGCAACTGGTTTTTAAATGGCCTTGGCGGTTCTATTTTTACGTATGTACGATGATATTTGTTTTGAACCCTTTTTCCTTTTTTGTTCTCTGCCATAGACTTTTGCTGTAGATCTATGCTTTGCTTGTATTTTGCGGTGTTGTTCATGAGAGTTTTGTGATTTTGATGTCACCGAGCGAAGCATTTGCTTTTATTTTGGTCTTTTCTTTGCCCAAAAAGTCCTTTTCAGACCTGGTGACGTTTTAATGGAAACTTTTCTTGCAGCTTACCTGTCACGTTTGTTTGTTTTTGCTGGTTTTTCTTTCCTTTTTTAATGCCTTATACTTTTGCAGATGATTTTGAGGTGAAGGGATTTTTGGATGTGCTCATTTTTCACGTGTATGATGCAAATTAAGGTGTCTATGAAGGGAACGCTTGTTTCTTTGGGGGAAATATCAATCAGTGCGTCTTTGCTTTCACCGAAGATGAACAGACTCTCCTTTGCAGGTATATAAGGACAAGAAATGCAACCTTACAGCACATGTTTGTTTGCAATAAAAGCAAGGCGATTCTGAAATGTTAATCTGTGAATGATGTATTCTTTGGCTGTGAGGTTACTCATCAAATACACATCTGTAGTTGTGCTCCTATGTGACACTACCTCGTACCTTTACGGCTGTGTAGATTACAGCAAGTGCATCAAATGGATTTCTCTTTCACCCTATGTGGATTTGATGGTGTTATATTTTAAAGATTCAGCCCGTGTGTCGTTTAAAACAGCAGATTGTAATTGTGCATATGCCAACTGCATTTCAGACCATTTCAGACTGTAACCATGTGTTTGGATGCCAAATATTCACACTGATATTCTGGTGAACACAGATATAGTGATGACCAACAGAGCACATTTTACTGCAGGTAAATGGCCAACTTTAACCCACAACATTAAATAAAAGGGGTAAAAAACACACTAAGAAAGAGTAATGAGCATGTCAAACTGTCTCTGAAAAGAGATTTGGCACGCTGTTTCTTTCAGCACCATGGACAGCGGATGGGTTCACAAATAGCATTTCAGCACTCTGGAAACGAGCACAACTTTTTTTTTTCATGGCATCTATTATGTACAGGGGGACCATTTAAAGCTTATTTTCAGATCTGTCCGCTTAAAGGGATAGTCCACTCAGAAAGAGAGTAAAAATCTTTTACTCAACCTCACGTCGTTCCAAACCTGTATGACTAACTTTATTTCTTCTGTGGATATATATATATATGTGTATGTGTGTGTGTGTGTGTAAAAAAATAATTGTGATTTTAACGGTAAAATACTGTAAAAATGCTACGGTTAAACACAGTTAACTGGTTAACAGAAAGTTTACGTAATATATACGTAAAAGATCTAACCTCACATTTAATGTGTTAAATTGACAGTTTTTGGAAGTTAAAAAGAACAAATCGTTGTTTAATTTACAGTGAAAACCCGTAAAAATTGACATCCCCAGAATTCCCTGTGACACTTCACATTTGATGTATTTTCGTTGAAATAACTATGTGTCTTCTTAGTTTTTTCTAATCAGTTATGTACATTAGAGTTTTATGTTACATTTAATGTTGTTAAATGAATGTTTATTGCATTTTTAAAATGGTGTGTGTGTGTTACCTATATATAAGTATTGTCCTCCTAAAAGCTGCTTGTGATGAGCTTTGATTCATCATGTGACTCTCATCACCACTGTGATTGGTGGTTGTCAGTATATATCAAAGGTACATAACAGATGATTAGTATTTCAATAGGTTGGTAATTTAACATTATTTCAGTTAATGAAATATGGTTATTTACTGTAAATGTAACTTACATCTGTAAAACCTAAAATGTTGCTACCGTATTTTTTACGGTTAAGTTCTGGCAACCACAGCTGCCGTTTTTTACCGTAAATTTTACGAGGATTTTTTTACAGTATACAGTACTGTGCAAAAGTCTTAGGCACGTTAGTATTTACACCCCCAAAAATGGTTAAGCCAGTTATTTATACATTTTGTAATAGTGTGTCAGTAGGTAATATCAGTTTACATTTTCAAACATTCATTTAGCCATTATTTGTAATAATCCATTCCAGTGAGATTTTTGTATGCAGAATGAGTCTGACAACAGAGCTATGATCCACACAGAGATCTGATCTCACCATCATCGAGTCCGTCTGGGATTACATGAAGAAACAGAAAAAACTGAGACTAAATCCAGAAGAACTGTGGCAGCGTCTCCAAGACGCTTGAAGAAACCTTCCTGTAAAGCTACAGTACTTAGACACTTGGGTAAAAATGCTGTAAAGTCAAGTCTACTTATGACATTCAAAAATAATGTCATAAGTAGACTGTTAATTTTTTTGATCAATTAACTTCTATTAAC
Organism: Romanogobio albipinnatus; assembly: GCA_023566225.1. Taxonomy (NCBI): domain Eukaryota; kingdom Metazoa; phylum Chordata; class Actinopteri; order Cypriniformes; family Gobionidae; genus Romanogobio; species Romanogobio albipinnatus. The sequence continues at coordinate 35,099,138 of CM042260.1, read as the reverse complement.
TAAATCAAATCAGTTTGTGTGACCACCCTTTGCGTTGAAAACAGCTTTTGTTTTGGGACACTTGCTCATAGTTTTTTAGGGAGCTTTGCAGGAAGGTTTCTTCAAGCGTCTTGGAGACGCTGCCACAGTTCTTCTGGATTTAGTCTCAGTTTTTTCTGTTTCTTCATGTAATCCCAGACGGACTCGATGATGGTGAGATCAGATCTCTGTGTGGATCATAGCTCTGTTGTCAGACTCATTCTGCATACAAAAATCTCACTGGAATGGATTATTACAATTAATGGCAAAATTAATGTTTGAAAATGTAAACTGATATAACCTACTGACACACTATTACAAAAGTTATAAATAAGTGGCTTAAAACCATTTTGGGGGGTGAAAATACTAACGTGCCTAAGACTTTTGCACAGTACTGTATATATAGTGATGTTTTATTAACAAATTTCGGGAGGAGCACGTGCAGATAATTAAACCTAATTAAACACGAGTGGCGCACTAATCAATTTAATCAACGATAGGAGGTGTATATATACAGCAGATTTACCTCCTTTCGCTTAGCATCCTTCCACCACCCAACTCACTTTGATTTAATAAACTCTTATTAGACGTCAACACAATTCTTAATCTCTATCGGGGGGTGGGGGTGGGGGGGGGGGGTACTCTGGGTTCGGGCCAAAAAATCCGAGCCCGGAGCCCTCCCCGGACAGCACGCCAAATACGCATAATCTTTACTCCATTTAATTTGATGTAAGTGTGATCTCGTGAATATATACAATGAAAGTCAATGGGGTCCAAATTGGACCGTCCAATGCTGTTTTAGACTCAATTGAATTCTCTTTTGTTCCACAGAATAAAGTAAGTCATACAGGTTTGGAACGACAGGGTGAGTAAATGTTTTGGGGTTGAACAATCCCTTTAACTTTTTTCTTTCTAAAATGCATTTTACTGAGAGACCTGTAAGCATTCTGTGCACATGCTTTCCCAAAAGCAGTGATCAGTGACACAGCAAGGTGTGTGTGGCTGTGTGTGAGAGAGAGTGTGTGGGTGGGCATGGCAATAACAGCTGTTGTGCTTTGTTTTTTCATCTCAAGCTTCAGCTATTCCAGTTAGCCTTCAGAATATATTGAGTCTCTATCTTAATGTCGGCCACTGTGGTGCTGGTGAAGGTGCGTGGCTGCATTGAGATGTACATGGCGTGTGTTGAAAGGTGCCTCTGCTGCGTTGATAAATGTCTCTTTCTCTGTCATGCCTCCAGCTGGGTGTTATGATAGCCGGCGTTACTTCCTGCGGTGTCGTCTCAGCCCTCCAGGCAATTTTACCCTGTTATCTGGGCGTCGCACATGAGAGCTATAAATGAGGGTTGAGAAATATAATAGCTTATGTGTGGAGATGGCTTTGCGCTTATGAATAAAACATCCTTCCGCTAGTAAAGGACTGTTTACGCTGGACATGTGCCCGCCATCTGAGTAGAGCTGGACTACTTGTACTTTGGCGCATGATTTGCTAGTTGATTTGTGACTCCTGATCTCCTTAAGAGTTCACATTGTTATTGATATGGGTTGTTTCCTTACAGACATTATAGCCAGCGAGATACTCTATGCCCAGAGGAATTTGCAGGAATGTCTTGGTCTCAGATTCTCTTACTGCCAAAGCAACAGGACGTAAAGGATCAGAGTTAAAACCCTTTTGAACTGCGGTCTCTGATCCGTCACAGGGGGAAACAAACAGGGCCTGTTAGTGACATAGGAAACGCTGGGATGGAAACCGCAGAGGTTTGATTCGGTTGAGAGTGGTTTTCAGTTACTTTTGTACTGTGAGATTGATGGATTATTTTAAAGGCATAGTTCACTCCAAAATGAAAAATTGTCATCATTTACTTTTTCTTCTATGGAACACAGAAGGTATTTTGGGTTTCAAACAACATTAGCTATGTTTCCATCCACCTATTTTTATACGCGTTTTGGGATATCGCATCAAAAAATGCTGAATGGAAACGGCAAGATGTGCATAAATACAAAAAATGTGCATAAAAACGTATGGGCTCGTTTGAGTCGGATACATTTCCAAATTCCTTGATGCGCATAAAAAAAAAAAACCATGTGACTTTCGCGATGTAACAGCATAACTGGGGGAAAATATTGTTTGCAAAGCATCTGAAATCCTGTTTTGGTCATTCAGATGTCTGTTGTCAAAGATGCTCGGTATATTTCCCTCCTAGAACTGTCTTACATGACTGCGTTCCCAAACAGCAGAGACGCACAAGTTTCTCTGAGATGCAAATCATTTATTATATATACAAAATTATTGTATGGTGGCTTCTCCTATGTTTCTTAGTGTTTTGTTTTTTTAGCAGTAGTTTATCAGGAAGTGATGATTATGTTCTCTTCGACTCACTGGATGGAAATGGTGCTTTATTCGCAAATGTTTTATGTGATATTGCAATTTTGCGCATAAGTTACATTCGCAACTTTGGATGGAAACATGGCTATTGACTTTCATTGTATGAACAAAATGATACAGGCATTTTTAAAAAATATCTTCTTTTCACGACATTGCATTCGAAACACATTTTACTTAAGAGGCAAAAATAGGGGGTTAACTATTTTGCCTGGAAAATTGATTGAAAATACTGAGTGCACCTTTAACTCTTTCCCCGCCAAACACAGAATGTTCTGTGTTTCCACTGTTAAACGCTAGGTGGCGCTACTACACTCTGAGTACAGAATCTCCTGATCAAAACACAGACGAAGAAGACACAAAAAACAAGCGATCGTATGTAAGCAGATGCATATGTAAAATAACGTGATCATCAACATTTAACAGCATATAAATCAAAACTGCCTAATGTTACTGAATGAAATGTCGACCCAGGGCGAGATGCTGCGTTCACACCAAACGCGAATAGAACGTCGAAATCGTGTCTACCGCGTCTAGCTGGACGCTTGAACATTTGAATCCATAAATTGAGTGTTTGAGGCGAAATAGACGCGTGTTCAAGGCGCTCCAGAAGAAATATGTCATAAAACACCACTCTGCCTCTTTTCATTTTCATAAAAAAATATATTAAACATTAATAGCCACACAAATGTGGTCCTGGCAACACACTACATTATCTTCACTGCATGTATATTTAAATATCTTAAAAAAATAAAAGTTTTTGGCAGACAACAAACGATTTGGCAGACAACAAATGATAGATTCATGACACCAAAGATTGCCCGTTAGATCCACACAAGTGGAATTCTATCTCATGTTTAACCACTACAGATGTCATCCGAGCCAGCGGCAAATGCCAGAAGGACTAGCCGAGGAAAGGCTGCTCTCGCCGGGGTTAATGAGCACTGAGTGCCCGGTGATCGCCTGGATCTCACAACTACAAAAACACAAAATTATTTTATTTAAATATGTGCTCTCTTTATAAATAAACCACAGATTTGAGCTTTAAACAACTACATTCTCACCTGAAAAAGTCTTAAAACTACATTTTGTGACGCAATAGTAGTATTTTTAAATTATGCAGGGTTTCTCATCACGTCACTTTACCACGTGACAGCAGCAAGCATGCTCCTGATTGGTTAACGAGGCGCGAATTGACGGCAAAGTTCAAATTTTTCAACTCGGACGTCAGACACGAATTCGCTTCAAGCGTGTGAATGCACAAAAAGCACCACTCACGCGCATCGCGCAAGATGCTCAATTTGCGTCATTCACACGAACTGGACGCGCGAATGAGATGGAATCGCGACCAGGACCTCCAGACGCGCGTCAACGCGCCTTTCCATTGACTTAACATTGAAATCACTCGCTCCAGGCGCTATATTCGCGTTTGGTGTGAACGCAGCATCAGGGGTGTTGATGGACTCCATCTACTCCATCTGTGTTTGATCATCGCTCTGAATCAAAAAAAATTTCAAAATGTAGCTTTTTTTTATGAAACTTACCCATATTTAAGTGTTGATAAAAAAGGAATGCATAAACTAAAAAAAAATTTAAGGGTTTGCTCTTTCTTTTGATATATTGCATGCTCAGATATTCATACAACAAAATATTCTATGGGCCCTTACATTTGTGTAAATGATCAAAAACCCTGGCGATGACTGGCAACTTTAAAAAAAAAAAAAAAAAAAAAAACATAATATTAAATTATTTTGTTAACAATTGGAAAGAGCTGAGTTTTAGCACTAGGTGACACTTAGGCGAAAAGAAAAGTAATTTTGATTAAAACAATTCATCAAACATTTCCTTTTGAAATATTGTGCACTGATTAATTGTGCACAAAAACACTAGTAAATGAGTTTTTTATGTTGACTTTTACAAGTAAAGTACACGATTCAGATTTTTATCAGTCGTCTTTGTCGGTGTTGCCTCATTTAACATTGACATTTTAACACTGACATTTCTAAACGACATTCTAATGACTGCAAGACTTCATTTCTTTCCCAGACTCATTCTAATCAACAAAAAATCACAGTGATGAAGGACATAAATGCTTTTGAGTTCACGATGAGCTTATTTCCTAACATGGTCGTATCTTGATAACAAGCAGAATTAGATAAAAGCTTCTCTCTCTCTCTCTCTCTCTCTGAAGGACTCTAACCTCTCATGTGGCCCAGAGAAGATGAGCAGCTCACCCTTGGCGATGAGCACTGGGCTTTTATAAGCTCGGAGGAATCGGTTTTCCTTTTCGAAGCTGTAAATTTGATAAATGGGAGGATTCTTCATTAAATAATCATATTCTGAACAATCAAACCCATTTCTGAAGAACAAGGGCAATCTAGCAGAGCTTTTAAGTGGCAATTATGTTAAAGCATTCGTGTTATAATACAGTCCTTAAGTGCAACCTCTTCAGTGACATGCACTCCACCAACTTTTCCAATTAAATTGTTTTGATAATCTTAGTGACATTCCGAGTGTCAGCCGATCATTAGAATGAGCTTGCCGACGTTATCAAATCGGAGATTATTGATGCCAATCAGATTCGTTTTTTGTGCTGCTCCAGAGGGAGCAGTTCAAATCAACATGAAATCAATATTGATCCTTTTTACTTTATCAATACACATCCGTCCAATCTGTTGTCACCAAGCACTCATAACCCCTCCCCTTCAACCACCTATAGAAAGCACTTTTCACAATCCAATCAGTTCCCAATAGATAAAATAAATAAAAGGTTTCCAAACACACTTGTTGGATATCCTGTTTCACTCGTGTATACCATCATTCATTCAAAAGTTTGTGATCAGTAAGTTGACATTTAAAAGGGTTTAGTTACAAAAAAGAAAGAAAAAAATGCATGCAATAAATGCTGTTCTTTCTATTCATCAAACAATCCTGAAAAAAGCATCATGGTTTCCACATAATATTAAGCAGCACAAATGTTTTCCACATTGATAATAATCAGAAATGTTTCTTGAGCAGCAATTCATCATATTAGATTTCTGAAGGATCATTTGACACTGAAGACTGGAGTAATGATGCTGAAAAATCAGCTGAAAAAAATGTTACATTTTAAAATATATTAAAATGACAGAAGTTATTTTAAATTGTAATACTATCCAATGCTAGCCCAGAAATCTAGACGCACCCTAGCAGCAGCAAATCTAATTTGCAGTCAGGGTCGTCTAGCAACTCTCCGTTGGCTTGCGAGCTGGAAAAAACAAATTCTGGTCAGGCCAATCACATCGCGTATAGAGTCGGTGGGCGGGCTTAACATAATGATGGCAGAGTTACCGCGGTTCCGCGTGCTACTCGCAAACAAAGAAGCTGGCGAACAGCGGTCTTTCGAATCGGCTTTGGCCGCGACTCTGGAAGACTTGGAGTTAAACGTTTCTTTAAGAAAAGAACAAAGAACGGCTCTGAAGTCATTCTTAAGAAAGGAAGATGTGTTCGGAGTTTTGCCGACCGGATACGGCGAAAGTTGAATCTGTCAACTAGCTCCGCTTCTCCTTCTTCGTTGCTCTAGTTGGTTGTAGCGCTATCCTATTGCGTGCAGAGAGAATTTGAAAGACAACCGTTTATCCCGCCCCTCGGATTGAGCCCTGCCGATGGTGAGTTCCCAGACCCAACATCTTGATGTGAGTCTGGCTTGTCAGGCTAATCCAATGCTATCTCACAACCAATATGTACGAATTTTATGAGGTGGCTACCTCACTTGTAATAGGCATCTCGTAAAATACATACGAATTGGTTGTGAGATCGGGTTGAAATATCTCACAATATTACTGTTTTTTCTGTATTTATTATCAAATGAAAGCAAAATTGACCAATCCCACACTTTTGAACAGTAGTAATAGTGAAGTGACGTGTGCTCTGCATTTAATCCATCCAAGTGCACACACACAGTAGTGAACACACACACGCACACCGTGAACACACCCAGAGCAGTGGGTAGTATATATTGGTAATCTTAACCCTGAAATAAAAATGGGTTTCTGTCTTTAGTAGAAAACTATAGCTGATCTGTGCTTGTTTGGTGTAAAGCAGATGGCATCTATGGTTCCCAAGCTACATGATGTGAGTTGTTTTATTGAAATTGTACTCATCAGGGTTAACGTATTAATGCGATCATTTGTCATAGAGCTTATCAGCTTTTTTTCTTTTTTCCTGAACTCTGAGCACAGCCTCAGCGGCCTCCAATCTCATTCTACCAGAGAAAACAGTTATTTTACAGTGTGTTTAGGTTGACAGCAGGTTAATGGGCTGGACTGAGAGATGCGGCTCTAAGGGGCATCAGTGTAATAAGCGTGTGGTCTGATCTGTGGTTTGATCCTGTCACTTACTCGCTGCTGAAGACTCTGTTCCGTCGGCCAATCAGCTCTGAGTCCAGGGTATAATATGAATGTGCCTTCCTAGAGCTCACTTAAGACCCTTTTGGGCGCAGTCAGAGGAAATAATCCATCTGCCTTCCACTAATGTCTAGGAGTGAGTGTGCGACCAAGTTTGCACTTTAAAATTGGACTTTGCTCTAATTGCCTGGTTTCAGTCCCATTCATTTCACAATGACATTCGAAAGACTAGGTAATATCAGTGAGATGGCGCAGAAAATCCAACTGGCTTCTGTTTTAGTTTTTGCTTTACGGACTTCAATTACTCTGAAAAAGTCAGTCCAGCTGGGATTGTTTCTCACTTCGTTCCAACTGAGGAAAATGTTTTACTATCAAACTTACACACATGGGTTGGGGAGGAGTCAGCACTTAAGGGCAAAAACTAATGATGCATCCCAATTCACCTAGTTATACGACTCCCTTTTTGTGAAGAAAAAGTACATACTTTTGAGTGTGTAGCAGAAGAGTAGGCAAGCTTTGAGACACACTACTTCTTCATAACTGCGCCATTAATGGACAACGGTGTCTTAGTTTCGTGCATCCTGTCAATGTTTAAACGGCCCTCTCAGTCATCTTGTCACAGTTATAATCCTACCGTTTCGGAGAGAAGTGTACTGTAGTAGCACGTTGATCTGCCAGTCGTGGGTCTTTCATACGGAGACTCTCCTCATGTGTTTGCCATTGCATAATTATGCATTTAAAAGTTAATGACCAAACGTGACTTTGCAAAAGTTCACAATGCTGTTGCAGATGAAATGTTATGTGGATACCACTGAATAAATATCTTCTCATCAGGTTATATACTGATTATTAATTATTCAAACCCCTTTATCTAAACCTCTCTACTTAACCGTCAGACTCGCACGCCTGCCATGTTTGTAGTTTTTAAAATGTTTTATTTGTAGTTTGTAGTTCTAATCGAGTTGTGGGCAATATTAGCCGTTAAGAGTGTGATTCTGGGATACCGGTCTGTATGAAATCCACACAAGTCACCTCTCGATGCATCCTTGATAAAAGGGGCGGATCAAGAACACATCCGGGGATTTGAACTGTACTTGGCTAGATGTGAACTTTGAATTGGAACAGTACTTTGGCAGCGACTGATGACGTTTCACAGAAGTGCAGACAAGAACGCATATTGAGAAACGGCCATTGAATAATGCTGTCTTTCAAGGCACTTCAGTGGGCTTTTAAAGGTGTGCTAAGTAACTCTCTTGCTTCTACAACAGATGTCTTAGACTTCATACTGACACCTACTGGCGAGGATGCACTCTAAAAAAAAAAGGTGCTATATGGCACTAAAAGTGCTTTTTGGCTCGTAATCATAGGGGAACCACTTTTGGTGCTATATAGCACCATATCTTAACAGGTTCTGTATATGGTAGCGGTGCTATATAGCACCTCAGTCATCCCAAAGACCCGCTGAAGCACCAAGATTTGGTGCAACACAGCACTTAAAGTGGTTCCCCTATGATTATGAGCCAAATAATCACTATTAGTGCTATATAGCACAATATTTTTTTTGATTGTACAGCATCAAAGTGAAGAAAATGTTTTTCTCTACTGTAGGTCTACACAGGCTAACTATCACCAATGGTCAACTTATTCCAAAATATAGTGATATATATATTAAATATTAATAATATAAATGAATGTGCTTTAAGTTGTTTTTTTAAAGCATGTGATTATTTTCATGATTTGTTTATTCTCAGTTCAAACGGTCTTTTTCAGTGAATCACAGAATCAATGCAGTTTTGATTCAAAATCCTCGTTTGCGTCTACACTTTTGCATCAATATCATATTCACAGTGGTCTTCATGTAGTGATGTGATGAGAAATGCTGTAGAATACATGCTTTGATTATTTTTAACTATACACATAAATGTTAAGATGCTTGTTTTGTACAGCATTTCTCACTTGATGAATATAAGGAAATATATCATTTTCATAGTACAAACACACACACATTTATACTGTCATCTGGTTGATTGATCGGTATTGTTCATTTCATGTGAGCGTGTATCATTTTTAAACAGTTTTGTCTAAAGTGTTATACATTCTTTAGGTGTAAAGCACCTACAAAGTATTAAACATTTGTGCCCACATGTACAAGTGCAGCCTTGAGAATGCAAGTGTTGCATTCCTTAAGCGTTAACGTTTATTCCTTACTGGGAAATATTTATACCTCGTTGTCTGTGGCAGATTAAATCATGATTCACTTCATGGAATCAATTTCACAGCCTATTTCAGCGGCACCGTGTCCCGCATCCAACTGATGTCGTTTTACCCCACTATTTGTCTCGCTTGGGATGCGCAAGCTTTCCCAATATATTTATCCCTCTCTGTTTATCATATCAGCCTGCATAAAATCTTCATTAATGCACATGATTGAAAGCCCAGTATTATAGTGTGGCAAGGCTGGTTTTTCTTACTCCCGGTTCTTTGTACACCTTCTTTTTTTGCACAATCACAGTCGTTTTATATGGATGTGTGTTATTTATTAAGGGCAGACCAGCACCTTTCAGAACTCTATTAAGAGCAGATCTCTCGGCTCGTCAACATCAGGGAGAGATGCGTTCCATCAGCACAAGAGCTGTCGACTTTAAGACAGCTCCTAAACTATTAGAGTTATTCTGTGACAAAGCTGCTCTCGTACAGTCGTACCCTTGTACTGATAAACAGTTGCCCTGTCACACTATTGTGGTGTTGCATTACTAGACTTTTGTGCTCACATCAGTGCTTGATCTATGTATGATGAATGAAAATATTGTAAATATATAATATAGTATATTATTGTGTGTGTGTGTGTGTGTGTGTGTGTGTGTGTGTGTGTGTGTGTGTGTGTGTGTGTGGTGTGTGTGTGTGTGTGTGTGTGTGTGTGTGTGTGTGTGTGTGTGTGTGTGTGTGTGTGTGTGTGTGTGTGTGTGTGTGTGTGTGTGTGTTTGCGTGTGTGTGTATATATATATACAGTGAGGAAAATAAGTATTTTAACTGTTCTCCTACTTAGAAATCATGGAGGGGTCTGAAATTGTCATTGTAGGTGCATGTCCACTGTGAGAGACATAATCTAAAAAAAAAAATCCAGAAATCATAATGTATGATTTTTTAAAACTATTTATTTGTATGATACAGATGCAAATAAGTATTTGAACACCTGAGAAAATCAGTGTTAATATTTGGTACAGTAGCCTTTGTTTGCAATTACAGAGGTCAAACGTTTCCTGTCACCAGGTTTGCACACACTGCAGGAGGGATTTTGGCCCACTCCTCCACACAGATCTTCTCTAGATCAGTCAGGTTTCTGGCCTGTCGCTGAGAAACACGGAGTTTGAGCTCCCTCCAAAGATTCTCTATTGGGTTTAGGTCTGGAGACTGGCTAGGCCACGCCAGAACCTTGATATGCTTCTTACAGAGCCACTCCTTGGTTATCCTGGCTGTGCTTCGGGTCATTGTCATGTTGGAAGACCCAGCCTCGACCCATCTTCAATGCTCTAACTGAGGGAAGGAGGTTGTTCCCCAAAATCTCGCAATACATGGCCCCGGTCATACTCTCCTTAATACAGTGCAGTCGCCCTGTCCCATGTGCAGAAAAACACCCCCAAAGCATGATGCTACCACCCCCATGCTTCACAGTAGCGATGGTGTTCTTGGGATGGTACTCATCATTCTTCTTCCTCCAAACACGTTTAGTGGAATTATGACCAAAAAGTTCTATTTTGGTCTCATCTGACCACATGACTTTCTTCCGTGACTCCTCTGGATCATCCAAATGGTCATTGGCAAACTTAAGACGGGCCTTGACATGTGCTGGTTTAAGCTTCTAAGCTTGTTTAGCTTCTTCCATTTTCTAATGATTGCTCCAACAGTGGACCTTTTTTCACCAAGCTGCTTGGCAATTTCCCCGTAGCCCTTTCCAGCCTTGTGGAGGTGTACAATTTTGTCTCTAGTGTCTTTGGACAGCTCTTTGGTCTTGGCCATGTTAGTAGTTGAATTATTACTGATTGTATGGTGGACAGGTGTCTTTATGCAGCTAACGACCTCAAACAGGTGCATCTAATTTAGGATAATAAATGGAGTGGAGGTGGACATTTTAAAGGCAGACTAACAGGTCTTTGAGTGTCAGAATTCTAGCTGATATAGACAGGTGTTCAAATACTTATTTGCAGCTATATCATACAAATAAATAGTTAAAAAATCATATATTGTGATTTCTGGATTTTTTTTTTTAGATTATGTCTCTCACAGTGGACATGCACCTACGATGACAATTTCAGACCCCTCCATGATTTCCAAGTGGGAGAACTTGCAAAATAGCAGGGTATTCAAATACTTATTTTCCTCACTGTATATATACAATACTACATAGTTACCTTTGGTGACCTTATAAATGTATTAATTTCTCTCAAATAAACCAAAAAATCTTATTGACCCCAAACTTTTGAATGGTAGCATGTATACTTATATATACACTATATTGCCAAAAGTTTTGGGACACCTGCCTTTACATGCACATGAACTTTAATGACATCCCATTCTTAATCCATAAGGTTTAATATGGAGTTGGTCCACCCTTTGCAGCTAAAACAGCTTCAACTCTTATGTTCCTTTCACTGGAACTAAGGGGCCAAGCCCAACCCCCGAAAAACAACCCCACACCATAATCCTCTCTTCACCAAACTTTACACTTGGTACAATGCAGTCAGGCAAGTACCGTTCTCCTGGCAACCGCCAAACCCAGATTCGTCCATTGGACTCCCAGACAGAGAAGTGTGATTGGTCACTCCAGAGAACACGTCTCCATAGAGTCCAGTAGTGGCGTGCTTTACACCACTGCATCCGACGCTTTGCATTGCACTTGGTGATGTTAAGGCTTGGATGAGATGCTCGGCCATGGAAACCCATTCCATGAAGCTCTCTATACACTGTTCTTGAGCTAATCTGAAGAACACACAAAGTTTGGAGGTCTGTAGCTATTGACTGCAGATAGTTAGCAACTTCTGTGCACTGTGCGCCTCAGCATGCGCTGACCCCGCTCTGTGATTTTACGTGGCCTACCACTTCGTGGCTGAGTTGCTGTTATTCCCAATTGCTTCCATTTTGTTATAATACCACTAACAGTTGAGCGTGGAATATTTAGTAGTGAGGAAATTACACAATTGGACTTATTGCACAGGTGGCAACCTATCACGGTACCACGCTTGAATTCACTGAGCTCCTGAGAGCGACCCATTCTTTCACAAATGTTTGTAGAAGCAGTCCAAATTCAATGATTTGGAGGGTGTCCCAATACTTTTGGCAATACTAGCTTACATTTATAAAACGATGTAGTATTGAAAACAGCTGAGCACCAGTCACAGGGAAAATTCAGTAAGATATTTATTCCCCAACACCAGCTAGACTACCACCTTTTTTTCTGTGAAGCATCTATCCTTGAGTGTGTTTGTGAGAGTTTTTTAGAGGAACTGAAGGAAATGCCTTTCTATAAAGGTGGGGGTTGTTATAACTGCAAGAGAATGCAGTACATCACATATTCTGCATCTATCTTTGTTCCCTTCACTTTTTCTTGACCTCCTCTGTTGCACCCGTGTTTTGTCTCTCTATTTCACACTCCAGTTATGCGGTGTGTGTTATAACCGTAAAGGCTGTAATCATCCTCCCTCATTTATTACTAGAGCAGAGTTTGGCTCCTCCCACACACTCCTCTGGCTCTTCAAGACATGCTAGCGAGGGGAAAGAATCAATCATATCCCTGAGCTATTCTAGAGAACAGACACATCCAGACCTGCCCACTGGAATACGCTGAAGCTTATAACAATTGCTAGCTTATAGCTAAGAATTTCTTCATTGCAAGATAGTGGTTGTTATTTAGATTCATCCCAGTGAAACGTTTGTTCAAATTCATTCACTGACTCTTCATCATTCAGCAGGTTCAGCCAGTGAAATGCTCCTGTGCACTATAGTCAATCTTAGAAAGCAAGATGAAGGATGAAGATATTCACTCACTTAAACGATTCATGCAAAATAACAGGCTGTGATCCTTGTTAGGCATCATTGAATGCCGACTGTTAACATCAGAAGTGCTTTTCGATATTGCCTCATCACACTCATGGCCAAACAAAATGAAACCCTGTGTTGGTCCAAACTGGTGAGCAGGTGGTCGTGGGGTACAGATGCTGGGAGAGTGGGTAAAACTACATCCAAATGTACATGAGTGATGAATACACAACAACTACTCCATCTGGTTCACATCAGCAGCAGCTGGGCCGGGACGAGATCAGCTGGACTTCACCTGGACCAACTGGAACCGTATGCTCAGACCCGAGATATCAAATACTAACACAAACATGTCATGTTTCACTATAAAATCCAAAGAAAGAAACAAGTCATATTTTGCTTTGAAGCCTATTTTAGGATGATTTCGATTCTTTTGTATTGTGACATAATTTTCAAGATGATTAAGCACATTTCATCTGCACGTTCTTATTAACATAATGTATCTGGATATGTGTTTTATTTTTCTCATTCTCATTACTTTACTATGAACTACTGTGTATTACAGAAAGAAATAAAAATATTGTAATACCATTATTTAAAACAGCATAAATTACAGAGCACAAGGAATACTACCATGACTTATTACTACCATAAACATAAAACCCAATTGAAATAATATCATTCATTTGGAGAGAAATGTGTTTAAATGACATGAAAGAAACCATTCAAATAAATCTTAATAGTGCTTAACAGGAAAAAAAAAGTATGTTTCTTCCATTTTCTCTAAGCATAATGTAATGTAACCCTATTTATTATGCACTTTAAATTGAATACATTTTAGGAAAATTTAGGGTATGTTCACACAACAATGATTTACTTAAAACAGACTAAAAAGGCTGTATTATGCATGCCAGGTCAGAAGTTGGAAATGTCACTTTGTCAAGAAACAAAATTGATTGTAATGATTGTAATTTGCATTTGGCGTCACCATTTTCACAAATTCACATTTTTGTTATTTGCATGGAAGACAGTAAAGGCATAATTTTCAAAAACGCAGTCGTTGTTTAAATGAACGGCTACATTTATGCATTTACCAGGCGCTTTTATCCAAAGCAACTTACAACTGAGGAATACAGGAAGCAATCCATCATGAAGCAAATAAAATAACAGAATAACACACAACTTTATATGCAAACATAAACAAGACTGAACAAAGAACTGAGAGGAACTAAGGTAGGGTGACCAAACGTCCTGTTTTCAAGTCCTGTCCTGGCCCTAATATAACAATTTTCTATCCATGCAGAGGGGGCATACTTTAAATGTATTCAAATTAATAAGGCATCTTTGAGTAAACTTCATTTGTGTCATTTGAGTATCTCATTGCCGGGCCGAGTGTACTGGTTTTCGGTAATCAAAATATGTTCACCCTAAACTAAGGGCACAAATACACAATGAACTGGAACAGAAAGAGGTGCGTGATAAATCAGAAACCATGGAAACTAATAATGGCCAGCGCTGCGTTTAAAGGAACACTCCACTATTTTTGAAAATAGGCTTATTTTCCAACTCCCCTAGAGTTAAACAGTTGAGATTTACCGTTTTCGAATCCATTCAGCCGATCTCCGGGTCTGGCGGTAGCACTTTTAGCTTAGCTTAGCATAGATCATTGAATCTGATTAGACCGTTAGCATCTCGCTCAAAAATGACCAAAGAGTTTTGATATTTTCCCTATTTAAAACTTGACTCTTCTGTAGTTACATTGTGTACTAAGACCGACAGAAAATGAAAAGTTGCGACTTTCTAGACCAATATGGCTAGGAACTATACTCTCATTCCTGCGTAATAATCAAGGAACTTTGAGCCGTACCATGGGTGCAGCGGCGCAATGATATTACACAGCGCCTGAATATAGTCCCCAGCTAGGTAACTTCCAATGGTAGACCGGCACTAAAGTTTGTGTAGTTGCAGGTATTCCAGTTCAAATAGATACGGTTCAGTATCTGCACCAAAGTAAATATTTTCTGAATCGTCTCTCACAATGTCTCCATGGTTACAAGGCACGCTCCTTGTGCAAGCAGGTTGTCACGTTGGTTATGTTTATGGAAGTTAGCCTATTTTCAGGTGCTGCGTCCCGAAAGAAAGAATCGACTCTGAGCCGCCTATACAAGTTGTTTGTATTTCGAATCCCATTGCGTGACGGTTATACGTCACTAGAAATGATATTTGCGTTATGCCCGCCTATGTTATATGCGCCTGTGAACAACTTGACCCGCCCTTAAATGTCATTTTACTGACGACTGCTCAAATCTCGTGGGATTTTCAAAATGCCCGCTCTTGAAAGATGGGTCAGTCCCCAGTTTATTTGGACCAGCTTGCTCTTCAGAATCACAACCTGTAAGTAGGAATAATAATTAATGGATATATTTTCTATCAGGTATTCAAAAAACGTAGTTTTGTGTTGTGTATTGTGTAAGTTTTCGACTAACTCGTGCTATTACCTTCTTAAGTTACTGAAATACTTCTGCTAAGCAGCTGTGGGCCACTATTACCTACAACTGTGTCTATTAATGCAGATTGTCTGGTGTTCTTACTACTTTGAGTAAAGATAAAGGATGGAGCAAGATGTGTTTTACTAACTTTAAAAGTTGCATCAGTCATTCACATTAGTGCTCGGCTAACGTATGCGCTGCTCTTGATACAGATCCCGCATGTGCACTGTAATAAATTAGAAACACACACATGGGTTTGTTGATGGACGTACACTTGTTAATACTGATGGTGGGGAATTACAGTTGAAACGTCTCATAATGTACTTCAAAATGAGTAGCGTATCACTGAGAAACGTCCTGCTCAAGTCCTTTCGATGGAGGTTCAGGTTGAATAACTTTGTTCTTATAATGTTTCATCATCGGACTCGCGCTCGGATTGATGTGTCATTGTTACTGTCTTTACTTTGTGTACAATCTCTGAGCTTTTGGAAACCTCGGACGGAGCTGGAGTTCAGTTATGGCAATGGCTGCTTAGCTTCCAAAACACGCGCTGTACGCGGTAGACCAATCACAACAGACTGGGCCATCTGGCCAATCAGAGCAGAGTAGGCTCGTGGAAAGGAGGGATTTAGAGCGACTGATTCATCCGTCGAGTCCTTTGTGAATCGTTAAAAAATGTGGTACTGTGCAATGTATATTATGAGAAAATGAAAGTGTTTTTGACCTTTGATGCATGTAAACCTGTTGGAGGAGACCTCCGAAACTAAATTAGAAGCCTTGAAAATAGCATAATAGGGCACTTTAATGTACAGTATAAGTGTTTTGAGTATTTTAATCGGTTGATTTTGATTGTTTGGTTTTTGTAGGCATGCAGGCAATTCGGCTTCAAAAGCCTATAGCTGTACGTCAGTATCGTCCCCTACATGAGCCGCCCACCTGATAGACCTGAGGCCGGATGGTCGGCCAGCACTGTTAGTCTCTCTGTGTCATTCCATTTTATGAGTCATATCATTTTATTGTCAAGCTCAGTGTCATTAGACTGGATTTCTCCAGAAGGGCGCTCTCTCCACAGGTCACTCTAGTTTCTCCAGGGTTGCATCAACTCTGCTTAGACTCTATATGAGACAGAGCCCAACACGCTCCGCAGCCGACAATCTTTCTCCCTTTCTGCTCCCTCTACTCATACCAGCCACAATGCGAACATCCGAGGCCGATCAGTTTCTGATGGAGCGTGACCTCAATTTCCTCTTCCTTTCACACGAGGAGAGACCAGGATAGAGGGATGAAAAATTGATTTGCATGTGTGTGGCTTTGAGGTGTTCAGAGAGCGAACGCGGTGCTCGTACAAGATTTCCCAGGGTTTGCTAGAGAATGTGATGGTTTGAAGTGAAGCGAGAGGGTCCTCTGAATGTGGACGGAAACATCTGACGAACGATGCGAGCTGATGAGACGTCTCACCTTGAAATCTGAACCCGCTGCTTTGCTGTTAAAATAGGTTCTAGGTCAAACCTAGACGTTCAATTATCCTGACAGTATGAAAAAAAGGTTTACTAACCAAAGGTCGAGATGAAAATGTGGTTTGAAACCCTATAAAAATGAGAAGAAACAATTGAGGTGATTGTTTAAGCTTTATGTTTTTAAATCCAGCATCTGTGAAGCTTTACCATGGGAACATATAACACAAATAAAACAAGGTTTATTTATTAATTGATCCAAGACAAAATCAGTAGGTTTATTTATTAATTGATCCAAGAAAAAATCTGTTTTATTTTGTAGTTAGTTTACACTTTTGCAAGTGTTTAACAGACATTTGGTGCTTCATACGTATAAATGCATGTGTTCTCTATAATAAGTAAAAAGGTATGTATTTTGAACCGGTTTCACAGACAGGGCTTAAATTAAGCCAGGATTAGGCCTTGGTTTAATTAGGGCATTTAAGTAGTCTTAGAAAAAACATCACTGGTGTGCATCTTGAGACAAAACAATGGCACTGATATATTTTATGTATTGCTTTCAATCAATAAAAAAAAAAACCTAATTTATCACACATCTTTTCTGTAATTAATCGCAATTAATAACAGTTTTTAATATTTTTATATTGTAATAATTCCAATGGCATCTTTTTTATGAATGAAGGTCAGTATCACTGATACTAATGCTGTACTCATGTCTCTATGAAACTGATTTTTTATTAAACGTTAATGATAGACATTCAACGTTACAGTATAATTGAAAGCTATATTTCAACATGTATTAGGCTTTAAAAAATAACTCTTATCTACACATAAACCCATTATAATAAATGTCATATTTACCTGTGTCCTTCAAGTTATCAAACAGTCTGCAATGCATAAATAATAAATACAGATTAATCCTTATTAAAGCTACAGTTTTCTGTTACCTTTGTTCTTTGATTAACATTAATGACAGAATCCCAGCAACTGGTTTATTAGGCTGCTGTCACTTTAAGATCTGCCGTTTGGCAAACCCACGCCCGCCTGCACCTGCTTTATTATCAGCACACCCAACCCGATATCCGACAGAAACACTAATTTAATTCCGTACCCGACCCGCTTGACATGAAAACGCGACCCAACCCGAAATCGAAATAATCTTGGCTATTGGAACCGCACCGACACGTATATAATATTTCACCCGTTACATCAAATATTAGCAGGTCACCTGTCCCTGGTACCCGCCCGCGTGCAGGACTCAATTCTTTAAGTTCATTAAAGACGTTATTTAACTCATTAAAGACGGTTCTTTTGAGAATACTCGACAAAACAGGCATTTTGGCATAATTCTGTGTTATTGTTTATTCAGGCGTGAAAGAGATCTCGATTCTGGCGCGATGTCTGTGCACACAATACTGGCACGCGTCTTTCTGTGCATCGTGTGTGTGTGTGTCAGATAGACAGGACATTCACAGACAGTGCGTTGTCTTGTCGAGCTTGAATGGTTTAAAAGCATTTGCATCAATACGAGCGTGATCATAATGTTACGCTAGCCCAAGGATGACAGAAAAAAAACGGATGCTGCGTTAAATATTATAACGCGTTAACACGATCATTTTGACTGCATTTTTAAGATATGTCAGTGCAAGTTGCTTTCAGTTAAAACAGCTCAAACATGCATTTTAGTCTGGGACTAGCTTAAAGGGTTAGTTCACCCAAAATTGAAAATTCTGTCAGTAATTACTCACCCTCATGTTGTTCCAACCATGTAAGACCTTCGTTCATCTTCGGAACATAATTTAGTATATTTTTGATGAAATCTGAGAGCTGTCTCACTCCTCCATAGGCTTTCAGAGGGAATGAAACTTGATGGCCCAGAATAGTAAGTAAAAACGTCATTTAAGGAGTCCAAATGACTACAGTGGCTCTGTATTAAGTCTATCATGCGACGAAAATACTTTTTGAGCGGAAAAACAACAAAAATAACGACTTTATCCCACTATTATTGTTCAATTTGAGCCTCTGACGAGAGTTCGCGGCAGTGCCACGACGCATGCGCGAGAACTTGCGCATGCGTCGTGGCACTCCCGCAAACTCTCGTCAGAGAGTATATAGTGGGACAAATAGTGGGATAAAGTCGTTATTTTTGTTGTTTTTCCGCTCAAAAAGTATTTTCGTCGCATGATAGAAATAATACAGAGCCACTGTAGTCATTTGGACTCCTTAAATGACGTTTTTACTTACTATTCTGGGCCATCAAGTTTCATTCCCTCTGAAAGCCTATGGAGGAGTGAGACAGCTCTCAGATTTCATCAAAAATATACTAAATTATGTTCCGAAGATGAACGAAGGTCTTACATGGTTGGAACAACATGAGGGTGAGTAATTACTGACTTTATTTTCAATTTTGGGTGAACTAACCCTTTAAGCCTTGTCTGTGAAACTGGGGGATTGTGTATGTTTAAAGGTGCACTATGTAACTTTTCCGTCCGCTAGAGTTCGCCTATTCAAAACAAAGGCGTAGTTTGATGACGCTGTTTAAGCGCAGACTCTTGGGACATGTGGTCAGCCGGTGGAAAAGAATCGGGATAGGACTCGGGCAGAAATCATGTTCATGGATGTGATTATTAACGTTACTGTAGTATGAAGCAGAGCAGGACCGAGTGTTGTGGAGCTGAGCAAGGCCGCTGGAGCGATTGTTAATAAAATGAATGCAACACATGCCTCTCGAGCAGCGGGACTTTTATTATGACACAGTCGGCGGCGCCATTTCCGCTTTTGAGTATGAGGTAACGCAGCTCTGTTTATCATATTAGACACATTTGAGTGTGTTGAAAATTATGTTATGACTTTACGTCCGCTCGGCGGCTGCTATGCAGTGAGAGTAAAGCGTTTCAGCAAAATAAAACCGAGGGTAACAAAGATATGACGCAATCGACAGGCGACTCACTCACATGTCCCGGTTCCTTGGTTAAAATAGCAATTTTCTCACGATTTACAAATAGTTGGAAACATTTGGGATATTGTAAGTACTCAACTGAACAAAATATATAACACTGGCCTAGTGGTTTTTGGATATTTTACAGAATTTTTTTTACATAGTGCACCTTTAAGCAATA
Organism: Romanogobio albipinnatus; assembly: GCA_023566225.1. Taxonomy (NCBI): domain Eukaryota; kingdom Metazoa; phylum Chordata; class Actinopteri; order Cypriniformes; family Gobionidae; genus Romanogobio; species Romanogobio albipinnatus. The sequence continues at coordinate 35,079,261 of CM042260.1, read as the reverse complement.
ACTCGTACAATTTGTTTTGCATAGTAAAATATTTGAACCTTGTGATCGTAAAAGTGAGATCTCTTTAACATAATTGTTTCTCCTAGAAAGCACTGACATTAAAAAGACACTTAATTTAGTCTCCAGCTTCTCAGGTTTTTCAGTTGAGAAATGGCTTCATAATTTCAAATCTCTTATCTCAACAATATCTCAAACTGTGCTCAAATATGCCTATATAGCAAAGTGTGAAATCAAATAATTGAATGTTAACGTAAAGATTCTCCTAAGAACCAGTGATAACATATGCATTCCACATTCATTTTATATCTCTGCAGTCTTATTGTATGCGATTGTGAACACTTCTGTGTTACTCCTAAGGAATTTTAAGAGAACCAACTGAGATAAGTTGATACTTGAATAAATCTCCCTAACCATGAAAGTGCAACCTCTGTGCAGTAAATATCCTCCTGGGCAGATGCAAACTGTTTTGAATTCAGTATTACATGAATCAATAGAACAGAATCTGCAATAGCAAAACTTCATGCATTGTTAGGAGCATGATTTTACACCATTCAATTACATTGATGCATTTGGCAGACGCTTTTATCCAAAGCAACTTACAGTGCACTTATTACAGGGACAACCCCCCTGGAGCAACGTGGAGTAAAGTGCCTTGCTCAAGGACACACTGATGGTGACCACTGGGATTGAACCAGCAACATTCTGAGTATCAGTTCAGTGGTTTAACCCACTGGACCACCATCTACAGTTAAAGTATTGCATTCAGAGACTAATGTCAAGATAGTCAAGGGCTGTTGAAAGTTTCTCTGTCAATCAGAAAAGTTTTTGAATGTACGTTCATGGCCATAAGTTTGTGAGCACACAAAGTTTGTTACAAAACATCTTTTCACAAAAACTCAATGTCTTGTGTATAACCTTTCCTTTCACTTTATTAAAGAGAAATACTTCTACAAGTGATACTTCATTCAGCATGACTCATCTGCACGTTAACGCCGTACAGGTTTCTCACGCTTGAATAATAGTTATTTGAAAGTGGAGGTGTGTGTGTACGCCCGTCAGATATTCAGCTGAAAGTAAAAAATAAAAAAAACATTCATTTTCTCCTCTGAGAAATAGATTTTTATTAATAACATATAAACAACATTAAAGGGATAGTCCACACAAAAATGAAAATTCTATAATTTACTCACCCTCGAGACTTGCTGAACACAAAAGAAGATATTATAAAGAATGTCGGTAACCAAACGGTTGTTGGACCCCTTTGAATTCCATTTTTTTCCCATTCTATGGAAGTCAATGGGGTCCAACACGGCACAACATCAGCTTCTCATTGGCTGAATCCGAAACCGCCCCTAAACCCTCATTCACTATCCCCTACTTTAGTCCACTAATATAGTCCACTTGAAGGAGTGAATGAAAACGAGTGAGTGAATTTGGACAGCCGTTGTGTGTACATCGGCTGTACACTCGTTATTGCGGTGCAATGTGGTATTGAATGAGTGCACTCAATAACGTCCACTATGGTTTCGGACACCTCTACAAATGGCTGTCCCCTCAAATAATGCACTATTTAAGGGTATAGGGGACGATTTCGGATTCAGCCATTGTCTTTAGTCCACATGTGTCAAACTCCGCTACGCTGCAGAGTGTAGCGCTCAACCAGCTCCAAAACACCTGCCTGGAAGTTTCGACTAATCCTGAAGACCTTTGCTGTTTGAAATCGCCCCCTATACCCTCATTCATTATTCCCTACATTACTCCACTAATATAGTCCACTTGAAGGAGTGAATGAAAACAAGTGAGTGAATTTGGACACCGGAAGGGCTGCCTCTTTTGCATAGTTTCTGCTTGCTGTTTAATAATTAGTTGAAAAGTAGCAAACTGGCAACTCCAGTTGTAATGAAAAAGATGTATCTTTAATTCTGCCATGGAAACTAGCATGTATAACCCGTAATAAACAATTAAATAAGCAATTAAAAATAATTTTATATCTGTATGATATTACGCTGGACCAGTGCGGTTTGGAAAATGGATGGATAATTGATTCAGCTGCGCGCGCCATCTCCTGGCAAGATGCAGGAATTAATTCAGTGCGCGACTCTCACAGTGCATTATGGGTATTCTCTAGTCATTGGACGTACATGAGTTGTACACTCGGTATTGCAGTGCATTGTGGGATTGAATGAGTGCACTCAATAATGTCCACTAGGGTTTCGGACACCACTGCTGGCTGTCCCTTCAAATAGTGCCCTATTTAAGGGTATAGGGCAGGGGTGTCCAAAGTCGGTCCTGGAGGGCCACTGTCCTGCAGAGTTTAGCTCCAACTTGCCTCAACACACCTGCCTAGAAGTTTCTAGTATCCCTTATAAGACCTTGATTAGTTGGTTCGGTGTGTTTAATTGGGGTTGGAGCTTAATTTTGCAGGACAGTGGCCCTCCAGGATCAGAATTGGACACCCCTGGTATAGGGGGTATAGGGCATTTAAGGGTATAGTGATTTCGTACACAGCCCTTGATTATCTGGTTCAGGTGTGTTTAATTAGGGTTGGAGTTTGACACCCCTGTACTGCACCTTTATTTCCAAAAGTTCCTAGGTCTTAAACCCTGCTTATGGGGACCCACTTGCCTAAAAAGTTTATTTCTAACTTGCTTCAGCTAAGCTGTCTTTGTAAGTAAGTCTTTGATTAGGTGCTTCAGGTCGCTAAATCGCTAAACCACTATTTCCTACGTTAGTCCACTAATACGTTCACTTGAAGGAGTGAATGAAAACGAGTGTGTGAATTCAGACAGCAATTGAGTGTACATCGGCTGTACACTCATTATTGCGGTGCAATGTGGGATTGAATGAGTGCACTCAATAATGTCCACTATGGTTTCGGACGCCCTATTTGAGGGTATAGGGGCGATTTCGGATTCAGCCAGTGGGTCTCATTCAGTTCCATAGCTCCCGAGCTTGTGAATCAATATATGGGGTACACAAATTCGGGCACTGGTAAGGACAGTAAAGGACGCTGGCTCACTACACATTAGGACACTGATGACTCTATTTCCGGCGACGTGACAACGTCCTCATTGTACAACATCACTACTGGTAATTATGAACAACAGCAGAGCTGATATCTTTCTGACATTACTTGTAATGTTATTTAAAGTACATTATGATAAATACTTTGATTGTTACATATACGTGTAACATTTCAGCCTTAAATAAATTATAAATGTTTGCTAAATATGTTCATTACCTGTCTAACGATGTATATTTATGATAAAATATAATAAAATAAGTTTTTTTTATTTTTAAAAGCGCATATCGCGTGTCGTTATCGGTCGTTATGGGTAGTGAGTTGGCTCACGTGATTTGAGTTTTGCGCGTCAGAACATTGATGATCATTGATGAGTGGTAGTGGCATTTGTACTGGACTTTTTAGAGAGTTATATTAAACTGTCTGAAAACAAAAAAGGGTTCACAAACTGTCTAAATATGAAAGTGAAAAAGTGAAAGCGACATGTAGCCAAGTATGGTGTCCCATGCTCTGAATTTGTGCTCTGCATTTCACCCATCCAAGTGCACACACACAGCAGTGAGTATTGAACACACACACACACCGTGAACACACACTTGGAGCAGTGGGCAGCCATTTTTTTCTGTGGTGCTCGTGAAGCGATTGGGGGTTCGGTGTCTTGCTCAAGGGCATCTCAGTTGAGAGTGGAAGAGAGCGCTGTTCATTCACTCCCCCCACTTACATTTCCTGCCGGTACTGCCACAAGAGCCCCAGCGGTTAGATGGCCCAATGTTCACCATGGTCAATTTCAGTATATAATAAAATATAGAATCACATATTAGTAAGATATAAGTCAACATTTGAATGGCTTAAAGGTTGTTTTTTAATACATTTGTATCATTAGATATTTGAGTAAGCTGAAACCCACTACTTGCGTTTAAATGTGTAATCTGACAATTTCTCTCTCAAAGAAAATCATTTTGTGACTGGCGCACAATGAATTCTGGGGTAGGCAAGGCCGCGAAGGATCCATCTTTTGTATCCTTCATTTCACAGGAAACAAAGGATGCATTTGGAGGCCGCATTTAAGGGAGCCTTCGACAGCCTTCATCGCTCAGCAATGATTCAGTCAGCCTTTGAATGCGGCCTTTGAAGGATGCAGCTTCTGAATTGGTCATGTTGGTCCCCAGGAGCAGGGTTGAAGACATATAGGCAATAGTTTATTCCTTCATAAAATAACTTTTTCATCTCCTATTTCTGTACTTACTTCAAATCAAAGTTTGTAATGTTGTGATTAATCTTGGAGCTGGTTGGCTTGGTTCATGGCTTAGAACAGCGATTCTCAACTGGGTATATTTGTTGGAAAGTTTAACATTTTGCTTTCATTTGTTTCTTTTCCAAATGCTTATTATAAATCTTATGGGGAATGATTCATCAATGTATGTTTCTTTTATTTATTTTTTATTTTGACCTTGTAATTTTTTATTTAAATTGTCATCACTGGATCCTCTGGTGAAAACGACAGACTTCTCTTTGATGATGTATGCAGGACTTCTCCAATCAATAATTTTATCTTAAAGCAGCACTAGGTAACTTTTCAACCTTCATAATATATTTTCAAGACTCTTGTGATGATACATCGACTTACAATAGGTTGAATGGCACGTCTGCCATAGCCTGACGGGGTCTGTATCGTTTTTAATCGTACTTTTAAACTTCGGGTTTCGGGCAGTAACCCGAGAAAAAAAAGAACTACAAAATTCGACTGCTTTACGGCATATACGTCACTTCCACCATCACCCCCACTTCCTTAAAGGGTTAGTTCACCCAAAAATGAAAATTATGTAATTAATTACTCACCCTCATGTCGTTCGACACCCGTAAGACTTCCGTTCATCTTCGGAACACAAATGAAGATATTTTTGTTGAAAGCTGATGGCTGAGAAAGGCCTCAGCAAGCCCTCCATAGGGATTCAGTACATTTACACTCACAAGACCCATAAAAGGCACTAAAAACGTCATTACAAAGTCCATCTCACAACAGTGGCTCTACAATAATTTTACAAAGCGACGACAATAGTTTTTGTGCGCAAAAAAAAAATCTAAATAGCGACTGTATTCAACACGAACTTTGGCCTCTGCCGTGAACTCATGAAGCACCATGACGCATGCGCGAGAATATTACGCAGATCCGGCGTTCGGACACATGACCCAGAAGCCAGGAGGAGATGTGTTTACAAGCAGAGGAAGACGCGTGTAATCTAAGCTGTTGAATTCTACATTGATCGTGCTTTAGGTCTCGGCGTAGTGCTCAAAATGGGACTAAAGTGTGCATTTCATGGATTCCCGAACGCCGGCGCTACGTCATATTCTCGCGCATGCGTCATGTCAACAAATGCACATGCGATGCATCCCCTGATGCAGGATGACAGAGTTTACGACAGTAGTAGAGGACAATACTGTTTCCCAACTGTAGGGGGACCCCGAGAGCAAAACCTATCTAGTGCTGCTTTAAATCTCGTCCCTGCAAACTAGTGTTGATCAGACTCCACTTTTGAGTGCAACGTCCACATTGCTACTTTTGTTTCATCTCAATTTTTTTTTTAACTCTATGGATGCACGATATATCGGCCAACCTATCGGTATCGGACGATATAGTATGTCACCCATGCTGGCAAAATTAATCGTAAATGTGCACAGGATCATTTTGAGCTACAGGCAAAACATGTGAAAAATGTTGATTTTGAGGTTTTCACAAAAAGGAATTCATTAACCCTCGTCTAGCAATCCTAATTCTCCAAATAGCAATTAAACATCTAAAAGTATCTTTATTTGTATGTTTTTGGAAAGGTGTACCTTTTCTTTGTCCATGAAACCGATCTCACTCGCACTGACTGACAGATCCGACTCGTGTGCACAAAGACGGCTCGTGATCCTGATATACACATATACACAGAATTATAGTATTACAAAATATCTGTCTTGGCGAGTTTTCACGCAAACATTATTATGTTATGCCTTATGTGAACGTTTGGTTAACTGTTGTGGAGAAACATCTGAAGTGTGACATTGTTTTAGATCCGTGCTCATAGGCTGTCTGTTTCATTGATGTTAATCAAACAATTGTGGTATCATGGAGAAAAAAAAGTTCAATATATTTTTTTCCTATAGATATTTGGTGTTGTTTGGTGTGTGTCAAATTTGGTGTTATTACCAGTGATTTTGAAGTGTGGTCGCTAGGTGATTTTATTTTGGAACCTTCAGAAAACTTTAACTCGATTTTTCTCAAAATTGACTTTGCTGACTCTATTGACTTCAAACAGGTGTAGCTCAGTCATTTTTTGTCAGATTCAAACCAATCATTTTGAAGTTTTTTTTTGTGTGAAAATAACAGTAACTAATTTTTGAAAATTTGCTCATTGCAACTCATTTTGCCAGCACGGGTCACATACGTGCATTTTTAATGTTATCGCTATCGGCCCATTAAGAAACTTTGGCCGATATATTAAAGCAGATAAATAATGCATTATTTCCTTCAGCTGAGACACGTCAGATTTTCACCATGACGGTTTTGAATTGCTTGAAATATGATTGAAATCACCTCAAAAAGGAAAATACAGTTAAGAGCAACATGTGTAGCGCAAGTCTGTCATATAGGCTACATAAAATTATAATGAGAGCGTTATAATTGTGTGCTGGAGACATGGCTTTTAATGGTGAGACTTTTGTTTTTGTAATCAGGCTCTCAAAAATTATGTAAAATTTTGGATTTAGATATATCGGGTAATATATCGATAACTGGCTTTCAAATATAAAGAATTATCGGTTATCGGCATTGCCCAAAATTTTCATATTGGTGTATCCCTAATTTTTTTTTTTACTGATTTTTATAGCTCTGCTTGATTATTAATAATGATATCTTGCATAATATGAGATGGATCCATTTCTGGTTTGATGTCCACTGAAGTCACGATGAAATGGAGGTAGCGACAGATCATTTGTTTCTGCATTGTGACGCACATATGAGTTTAAAAGATTATTGAAAAAGACAAATGTATATTATTGGATTTTGAGATGTGGGTGTTGCACTCAAAAGTGGAGTCAGATGAATGTGAACTTACAAGGATGGGGTTTATTTTTATAAAACATTAGTCCACAGGAAAACAACATGAAATGTTCATAAATAATAATTGTTCACAATAAGATATGCATTTAAAAAATAGGGGATAGGGTGAATTTTCATTTCATGTCGACTTCAAATGGTTCTTGAGATTGGGGGTACATAAGGCAACAACAACAACAAAAAATATATTGGGAAATACCGACTTATTTCTTTATTGAAGTATTGTTTGAAATCCCTTTGAGAAAATGAATGGGGGAAAATATTTCCAGAACCAAGGCTGCTGAAAAAGTGGGCGGTCATTGTTGAGCTCTATTGAATTAGAAATGAGCTGGGAGATACTGTAGAGCAACAGAGAGAAAAAGAGCACGGCTGAAAAGAAGTTGAGTTGTGAAAGAATGTCTGGAAGGATCTAGTGCAATTTTTATGCATGTCAGATTCAGTGTGTGTTATATTAGATAGTATGTATGCATGCATGCGTGTGTGCTCATTTCACACAAAAGATAACGCATGTTCAGGCATGACAGAACTGGCAATAGCATTTCAGATCATCTTTTGTCTGAACGGAAATGGCATTGATCTGATAAAAACTGCAATTTAACTAACCTTTCTATCTGTTCTGTTCTATCCGTGAATGGCAGCTGTGTTACCGCGTGCGCGTGCAGAGTTTGTTCGCATATCAGCATCTGTCTCTGTCTTTGTGATGACAGTGGAGACTCTCATCTCGCTCCTGCTTATTGATTTTTCCCTTCCCATACTGACGTTGATGTTGCGAAATGAGGTTTGGCTCTGTGAAATGTTACTGTGTTTAGCCGTGTGTCTTTTTCTCTTTCACTGCTGTTCCCTCCTTTCTCTCTAATGAATATTTTCCAGCTATAAAGTGTAACAACCACCCATCAACTCGATTTGCGCCTGTTTACGAGGTTATGTGTACGGTCCAATTCCATAGAAACTCTGTGAGCTCATCATTTGAAATAAAAAACAGATCATTAAATGGTAAAGTGATTACAGCTTCACGGGAAACTTTATGACATTATCGCGTAAATGTCGCTGCACGTTTGTAGATGTGTTCGTCGGAGCGTGTTTATAAATGTGTTCATCCATCTGGCCCTTGTGTTTTGGTTTATTATGTGAAAGCTAGTCATGCATAGCCAGACATTTGGCTATAAGCTTGTAGTCGGGTCCAGAAATCTTCTTTGGAAGACTAATGCTATTTATTAACAGACATGTATATAATTCAACATTTAGTTCTGTCCCTCGAATCTGATTGGCTGATAGGCCTTTGAAATGTGCTTATTTTTCATCAGTATCAGCACAGAGACTGTTGTTCCTTTTCATAATCTCCAATATCATTATTTGTCATTGACCCGTAAATACTTTTTCATGCTAATTTGAGTACATTTCAGGTGCTGCCGGATTTCTCTGTTAAACTCAGCAGTCCAGTAGCGGGAGTGAAAGATCTCATTGAATCACTGCATGATTCCTGTCACTTATTTGGACTCAACCAGTTATTTAGACATAATTGTTTCATGTTTTCTGAGAATGGTCATGTTGGGCCTCAATTTTCTGCCACAGTTGAGCAGGATTCTTGCTGGGCTGGGTTTTGCCTTCACAATCAACATGTAATAAAATGTATCCCTATTAACCTTTTTAATATACATTTCAGGCAGAAAAAATACATTTACTAAGGAAATACAGATTTTAACAGGACACGCTGAATTTTTGGGACTTTATCTTATTCACTGTATCCCCCAGAGTTAGATAAGTCCATCCTGTAACGTAGTTTGTTTGTATGGGGAAAAGGAGGCGGGGAGGAGACATTAATAAAATAATACACACAAAATGAAAGTAAAAGCGGCAGCCCCTCACGGACGACTGCCGCGCACACACATAACAAAACGTAAACAAAACACAACTTAAAATCCAGGCCTGGTCCTCTCTCATCCTTCACTGGAGTTGCTCGTCCTTAAATGCCTCCGTGCTCCCTCATGAGAGGACTCGAGACCGGTGTGCCTCGCAGGTGGTGCTCATTCTCAATCACGCACACCGATCTCGCTCGCTCCTCCCATGTCTTTTGCCCGTCCACCTCGCCACACATACATACCATTCTCATCTCCGTGCGTGTCATAACTCTGTCTGACACACCCACCGCTAGCCTAGCTTAGCACAAAGACTGGAGGTAAATGGCTCCAGCTAGCCTACTGCTCAATAAGTGACAAAATAACACCAACATTTTCCTATTCACATGTTGTGATGTGTATAGTTACATCGTGCAATAAGACAGACGGAAAATGAAAAGTTGCGATTTTCTAGACCGATATGGCTAGGAACTATACTCTCATTCCTGCGTAATAATCCATGAACTTTGAGCCGTACCATGAGTGCAGCGGCGCAATGCAAATAGGCTAACTTCCATTAACATATCCAATGTGACAACCTGCTTGCACAGGGAGCGTGCTGGGGACTATTTTCAGGCGCTGCGTAATATCATAGTTGGCGTGTTCCTTTAAAGCTTTTTGCAGAGTTAAAGCGCCACCTATGGCCCGATATCCATAAAAGTCTTTAGAATTATGTGCCGCATGAGCTCAGCTAATGATGCGAAGTTCTGAGTTGTCGTTTAGGAATGTTAGGCTTTTGGGTAGACTTGGACATGTCTATTCTAAATGACCCAGCTGTAGCTATCCAAAGGCCAAAGTAAATTTTTATTTGGATAATTATTGACCTAGAGAGTCCCTAGAATTGTGCCGCAGTGGTTTTATCGAGATTGAGCCAAAAACCCAGGACTTGTTCGCCAAAGTTGGTGTTTGAAATAATCTTGAATAATCTTGACGATTCAATTGACAGCAGCGGTTCTAGAGGCAAAGTTGCTCAGAATGAGGAGTTCTACCATGTGGCATGAACGACTTGGCCGTGTGCGAAAAATCGCCGATATACAATCCTTTTGTCATGATCATGTGTTTCCCTGTCTTGTGTAACCACTAGTCTAGGATCCAAATGCAGCTCAAATGAAAGGGTAAGTCCATAAAACAGGCAAAAGGTCATACAGGAAATAACAAAAGTCCTCACAAGACAGGGAAACACAGGCTGGGATCATGACACCTTTACACACGTGAAAAATGTGAAGGCACCCTCCGATGGCCGATTTGGGGCCTCTAGGACCACGAGTCAAACAGGCCCAGCAAGCCCTCTTCGGACGTTTTGGCAGCCCTTAGAGACTGTGAATCGAGATTTCTTTTGATAATTATTGAATATCCGACTCCAGAGAATCTTGCTGCACTGCTTTGGTTCCGATTGGGCCAAAAACCTAGGATTAGTTCTCAAAAGTAGTTTGGCGACGATCAAATCAGAGGCATTTTGTCCGTCTTGAGCCAATGATTCCAACAATATGAGACACTTGAGTCTACACCTAATGGTTTAGGACTTTTGAAAGAGATTTCATACTTTTCACAGCTGTAGCGCCACCATCAGGCCGATTGGGGTGAGCCTTGGTGACATTGTAGATGGTGTGAGTACTACCAGCCCTCAAAGTTTCAAGTCTCTACAACTTACGGTTTGGTCTGCCAACTCACCTTTAGGGGAGAAGTAAGAGTACGACAAGGGAATTGTAATTGGCTGCTTTTTCTGCAGAGAGCGGATCTCTGTTGATGTGTCTAATTTTTTTTATCGACCATTTGTTGGTAAAGGGTGAGAGACCTGGCGAGCCACATGATTTTTGTCAAAGAGCCAGGTGTTGCTTGTTTCCCGACCACTGGAATAGAAGAACCATCTGTGTACATTATTCCACTTATTACATGCCTATAAGTGAATAATTAGACACAAAATATTGATTTGAACGTTTTAGCTTATTAAATGCAAAGCATCTGCAAAGTTAAACGGTTCCTAGCAAGCAGCTTTGAGACGAAGTTCAAACAAGACAGACATTTAAGGGAAAATTAATAGTCGTATCACTTATTGCACAGCTTTTCTCCACAAAAATAATGATGGGGACATGAAATATTGATTTGAGAAGAAACTGTTTTAAAGTCTTACCTGTTTATTACCATATAATCCAGTACAGTGTACAAGACGAACACTTCAACAATATTACCGCAGATCTACTATTAATACTGAAGCCATTTCAGTTTCATTTTACGGTAAATACAGTCAATAACTGAGCTGCAAGATGCGCTTGAATGAAACAAGAGAGTGTGTCTGCGTTGTGATATGAGGGACATGAAAGAAGCGCTGGCCTCTAAAACCCGGCTGAGCGGCCATTATACAGCACTGCTATTTACGATGCTCATTAACGGGGATAACTGACCTCGAAATCCCAGTTCATGTTAATCTAATAGCATATAATGATAGATATGAAAATGCATTATAATTGAGATGCTTTTAAAGGTGAATTTGACCTTCAGCCTCCATCTCTTATTCAGTAAATCTTCTAAAAAAGAGTACGCCAGTGGTTTTCAGAATCTACCACTGCCAGGCCCCAATCAAGTTCTTTTTCTTGTTGAATTTTTGAATTCTGTTTCATGTTGACTATCCTAGACTCATTGAGAGCCATGTGAATTTGTTTAATTAGGCAGGCAAAATGATCTGTTTGCAAGACCTGTACATTTGTGTCTGAATTTTCTACTCCTTATCATTAGGTCAGTTTGGTATAGAAGCTTGTTTCCGCCACAGAATAAAAAATAAATAAGGTAATTGCGACTTAATATCACGCAATTCTGACTTTATATCACACAATTCTGACTTTTTATCTCACAATTTTGACTTTATATCACAATTCTGACTATTTCACACAATTCTGACTTTTTATCTCACAATTCTGACTTTATAACACAATTCTGACTTTTTATCGCACAATTCTGACTTTATAACACAATTCTGACTTTTTATCTCACAATTCTGACTTTATATCACACAATTCTGACTTTATATCACACAAGTCTGACTTTATAACACACCAATCGTGAGTTTATATCTCACAATTTCTTACTTTATAACACACAATTCTGACTTTATAACACGCAATCGTGACTTTATATCACACAATTCTGACGTTTTATCACACAATTCTGACTTTTTATCTCGCTATTCTGACTTTATATCACACAAGTCTGACTTTATATCTCACAATTCTGACTTTTTATCTCACTATTCTGACTTTATATCACACAATTCTGACTTTATATCACACAATTCTGACTTTATATCACACAGTTCTGAGTTTATATCACACAATTCTGACTTTATATCACACAATTCTGACTTTATATCACACAATTCTGAGTTTATATCTCACAATTCTGACTTTATATCACACAATTCTGACTTTATATCACACAATTCTGACTTTATATCACACAATTCTGACTTTTTATCACACAATTCTGACTTTATATCACACAATTCTGACTTTATATCACACAGTTCTGAGTTTATATCACACAATTCTGACTTTATATCACACAATTCTGACTTTATATCACACAATTCTGAGTTTATATCTCACAATTCTGACTTTATATCACACAATTCTGACTTTATATCACACAATTCTGAGTTTATATCACACAATTCTGACTTTATAACACAATTTTGACTTTATATCTCACAATTCTGACTTTATATCACACAATTCTGACTTTTTATCTCACAATTCTGACTTTATATCACACAATTCTGACTTTATATCACACAATTCTGACTTTTTATCTCACAATTCTGACTTTATAACACACAATTCTGACTTTATATCACACAATTCTGACTTTATATCACACAATTCTGACTTTATATCACACAATTCTGACTTTTTATCTCACAATTCTGACTTTATATCACACAATTCTGACTTTATATCACACAATTCTGACTTTATAACACACAATTCTGACTTTATAACACAATTCTGACTTTATATCACACAATTCTGACTTTATAACACTCAATTCTGACTTTTTATCACACAATTCTGACTTTATATCACACAATTCTGACTTTTTATCTCACTATTCTGACTTTATAACACACAATTCTGACTTTATATCACACAATTCTGACTTTATAACACTCAATTCTGACTTTATATCACACAATTCTGACTTTTTATCTCACTATTCTGACTTTATAACACACAATTCTGACTTTATATCACACAAGTCTGACTTTTTATCTCACAATTCTGACTTTATATCACACAATTCTGACTTTTTATCTCACTATTCTGACTTTATAACACACAATTCTGACTTTATATCACACAATTCTGACTTTATAACACTCAATTCTGACTTTTTATCTCACTATTCTGACTTTATATCACACAATTCTGACTTTTTATCACACAATTCTGACTTTTTATCTCACAATTCTGACGTTATATCACACAATTCTGACTTTATATCACACAATTCTGACTTTATAACACACAATTCTGACTTTATATCACACAATTCTGACTTTATAACACTCAATTCTGACTTTATATCACACAATTCTGACTTTTTATCTCACTATTCTGACTTTATATCACACAATTCTGACTTTATATCACAATTCTGACTTTATATCACACAATTCTGACTTTATATCACACAATTCTGACTTTTTATCACACAATTCTGACTTTATATCACTATTCTGACTTTATATCACACAAGTCTGACTTTATATCTCACAATTCTGACTTTTTATCACACAATTCTGACTTTATATCACACAATTCTGACTTTATATCACACAATTCTGACTTTATAACACACAATTCTGACTTTATATCACACAATTCTGACTTTTTATCACACAATTCTGACTTTATATCACACAATTCTGACTTTTTATCACACAATTCTGACTTTATAACACACAATTCTGACTTTATAACACGCAATTCTGACTTTATATCACACAATTCTGACTTTATATCACACAATTCTGACTTTATATCACACAATTCTGACTTTATACCACACAATTCTGACTTTATAACACACAATTCTGACTTTATAACACGCAATTCTGACTTTATATCACACAATTCTGACTTTTTATCACACAATTCTGACTTTATATCACACAATTCTGACTTTTTATCTCACAATTTTGACTTTATATCTCACAATTCTGACTTTATATCACACAATTCTGACTTTATATCTCACAATTCTGACTTTATATCTCACAATTCTGACTTTATATCACACAATTCTGACTTTATATCACACAATTCTGACTTTATAACACACAATTCTGACTTTATATCACACAATTCTGACTTTATATCACACAATTCTGACTTTATAACACACAATTCTGACTTTATATCACACAATTCTGACTTTATATCACACAATTCTGACTTTATAACACGCAATTGCAAGTTTCTATCTCGCATTGAGATGTAAACTCGCAATTCTGAGATAAAAAGTTGCAATCATCTTTTAAATTGTTTTATTCTGTGGCAGAAACAAGCTTCCATAGTTTGGCGAGTTTTTCACCAAGCTGCTAAAAATGTGATTTTTGACCAAATGATTTCCACCAATCAGTGTGAGTGGAACGATTATGTTTGCCATATTTTAATCATTTTGGTGCATATGTTTTTCAATTATATTTAATTATAGGGTCAATTCAGCATCAAAGGTCTCTCGTTATCCATAAAGGTCTTTGTGAGCTCATTATAATCTTCATTGTTCTCGCACATCGTGAGCTTCAGCAGATTTTGAACACTGACTGGATGCGTTACTGGATGCATCTCTATCTGATGCAGGCATGTCTCTTCCCAGGATCAAACCAAGCACACTCATTAGGAACGAGATAAAGCTAATTACTATCAATACACTGAAGTATTTATGTAAATGAGTCACTGCAATTAGCCAGCTATACACAAATGAAGAGAATCAGAGGCTTAGTTAGGAAAGTCGATCCACATTCAGACAATCTGAGAGTGCAGTCTCTAAAAGTGATTGTGTTGCACATGTGTGATTCATATGCATTAATCCATGGATAGGCTGTGGGCTTTCTGCAGGAATACATATAAATAATGTATGAAGCCCTTGTCATTGGAAAAGGGCTTTTCTTTTGAAAGAATCTGTCTCAAATGAGCTAAACCCATCGCTGTGTGCATCAAGTACACCTCTTTTCATATCTACTCTCTTAAAAATAACAGTTCTTTATTAGCATCTATGGTTCTATGAAGAACCTTTGACAGCCATGGAAACTTTCCATTGCAAAAAGCACTATTCTTTAGGATCTTTAGGTTATTCAAATGTTCTTTAGGGATAATTAGAGTATAAAATGTTGGTTGCACTTTATTTTACAGTATGAAAATGTACACTTACAGTGCACTTATCTAAGAAAGTAGTGGGTAATATATGGTAATTACATGGTTAAGGTTAGATTTGGGGGTAAGTTAATAAGTACATAGTATGTATGGGGAACAGAACTGTAAAATAAATTGAAATGCCAGAAATGTTTCTTGAGCATCAAATCAGCATATTAGAATGATTTCTGAAGGATAAAGTCGCTGGTTGGATTTAAATAGGCAAATGCTTAAGAGTCTATGATTGGATCATTATTGCATTGATTATTATGTTTCTAACATGTTATATTTGGCAACAGTTCTTCTATCCCTAAATGACCAAAAATTGATGCACCTCTTAAAGGGATACTTCACCCAAAAATGAAAATTATCCCATAATTTACTCACCCTCAAGCCTTCCTAGGTGTATATGATATTCTTCTTTAAGACGAATACAGTCAGAGTTATATTTAAAAATGTCCTGGCTAATCCAAGCATTACAATGGCAGCCCAAAAAAGAAAAGGATCTTCCATCCATTATAAAAGTACTCCACATGGATCCGGGAACAGTTATGATTTTTCCGTAAGTTGAATACAAAAGGCGGTCCGCCATAAGCTAGATATTTTACTTTATAACGTTTTAAATATGGATATTTTTCTTACACAAACCCATCGGTTTGCTTCAGAAGGCCTTCATTAAAGGTGCACTATGTAACATTTCCGTCCACTAAAGGTCGGCTATTTAATACAAAGGCGTAGTTTGATGACGCCAAGTTTGAGCGCAGACTCTTGGGACATGTGGTCTTCACCTCACAGCCGGTGGAAAAGAATCGGGATAGGACTCAGAATAGGATAGGATAGGCAGAAATCATGTTCATGGATGTGATTATTAACGTTACTGTAGTATGAAGCAGAGCAGGAGTGTTGTGGAGCTGAGCAAGGCCACTGGAGCGAATGTTAATGAGATGAACACAGCACATGCCTCGCGAGCAGCGGGACTTTTATCATCCCACAGTCGCCGGCAACACTTCCGGTCATGAGTATGAGGTAACGCAGCTCTGTTTATCATATTAGACACATCTGAGTGTGTTGAAAATGATGTTATGACGTTACTCTGTGCGTTCGCTCGGCGGCTGCTATGACATTTGTTCACACTGCAGTGAGAGTAAAGCGTTTCTGCAAAATAAAACCGGAAAACCGAGGGTAACGCAGATATGACACAATCGACAGGCGACTCCCTCACACGTCCCGCTTCCTTGGTTAAAATAACAATTTCTCACTGTTTACAAATAGTTGGAAACATTTGGGATATTGTAAGAACTCAACTGAACAAAATATATAACACTGGCCTAGTGGTTTTTGGATATTTTACAGAAAAAATGTTACATAGTGCACATTTAATCCCCCGGAGCCGTGTGGAGTACTTTTATAATGGGTGGATACACTTTTTTGGGCTGCCATTCACTGCCATTATAAAGTTTGGAAGAGCCAGGACATTTTTTAATATAACTCAGATTGTATTCGTTTGAAATAAGAATGTCATATTCACCTATGATGGCTTGAGGGTGAGTAAATCATGGGATAATTTTCCTTTTTGGGTGAACTATCCCTTTAATGTAAATAACATCACAACATTTATTGCCATCAAGAGGAGCATACATTTTTGGTCAAGATCTTGTATTGACAATGTGAGTCCAGCACTCTGTAAAGTCTCCTCCAGTACATCCCAAAGACTTTCAATGACTTTAAGGTCTGGACTCAGAGGTGCCAATTCATGTGTGAAAATAAGCATTTGTCTATTTAAGTCCAAACAGCAACTTTTCTTTTGGGGTTTTTGGTTGTGTATTTCACAAAATGGCTGTTTTACTGTGTTTTTGATCAAATAAATGGAGCCTTGGTGAGCATTAGAGGCAAACTTTTGAACAGTAGTGTATTTCAGCACTTTTCAAAAAAATAAAAATAAAATAAAATCCAGCTTTACAGAAATGATATGCATTGTGAGAGCCATTTTGTATTTTTCTGCATTTTAGAAATGTATTTTGTGGTAGTTAGGATTGTGACTAACAAGAATAAATTACAGCACACACACAAAAGACAGATGACTATGCATGATAAAATGCTCTTTGTGCTGAACGGAATGAACCAATCAGGCTGTTTCCTGAGTAGGTTAACAGGAAATGCATTATTTCTGCATTCCTCTCATCTCTTTAATACCATCTGTCCAGTTTCTACTTAGCTTAAGTGCTAAGACCCACAATGGACCTAGTCCAAGCTCTCCTATCATTTGGATATTATTTACTGAAAAGCATCTGCCACAGATGAAGCTTTTTCCATTTAAAAAGCATATTTAATACTCACATCATCTTTAATGTCTCTGATTGTGTATTATTTTGTGGCGCAGAATGCACATTTTTATCGCTCTGAATTAATTCATTTGTTTTCATTTCTGCATCCAGTGTATCACTTCTCGATTTGATGAAGATTAAATTGAGTGTGTGAGATTATATTGAATGCCTTAAGCAAAGTAATGTGTGAACTGATTTGCTGGGGAAGATTGTTCTCTCCGGCTGCTGGCAAACGCTTCAGCCTTCATTTCCCTTTCACAATACATGAGAGTCATGTGTGCTTAGTACAGTCACAGTGTACCAGACCTAACCCAGCAAGCAATAGCCGTCATTTCACCGTCTCGGTTAACTATAGATCCGATATAGCCCTGCTATGAGTAACCCACTTCAAGCCAAAATAACCTTGAACATGTCGTTTTTGCCAAAATAACTTAGGAGATGTGTGATATTCCATCATTTAAGCAAATTGAACAGTGATTACAAGGTGTTTGATTTATTTCTTTAGGGGTGTAATGAGACACTTAGCGCACGGGACGAGACAAGATTTTTACATAGTATTTTTAAGAAATTCTCAATGAAGAAATACATGACTAGAAAAATGCAGGTGCATCTTGAAGTGTTTTATCTAATCAACTTGTAATGAATGTAATTTCTTTTTGAATATGAATCATCATATGCAGTAAAAGACAACAATACTCATGCACTGTAAAAGGTTTTGCCATAAACTCAACTGACTGGCTAGCCTGACAAGCCAGACCCACTTCAAGATGTTGCGTCTGGGAACACACCATTGGCAGGGCTCAATCCGAGGGGCGGGATAAACGGTTGTCTTTCAAATTCCCTCTGCACGCAATAGGATAGTGCTACAACTAACTAGAGCAACGAAGAAGCTGAAGCGGAGCTAGTTGATAGAGTAAACTTTTGCCGTATCCGGTCGGCAAAACTCAGAACACATCGTCCTTTCTTAAGAATTACTTTAGTGCCATTCTTTGTTCTTTCCTCAAAGCCGATTCGAAAGACCGCTGTTCGCCAGCTTTTTTGTTTGCGAGTAGCACGCAGAACCGCCCCAACTCTGCCGTCATTATGTTAAGCCCGCCCACCGACTCTATACACGATGTGATTGGCCTGACCAGTGTTTGGTTTTTCCAGCTCGCGAACCAACGGAGAGTTGCAAGACGACCCGCTAGGGTGCGTCTAGATTTCTAGGCTACTGACTGGCTTCTTTCCTATATGATTGTCTCTTCAGACCTTCAAACTGCACATGGTTTATGAGCTTCTACAACTTTTGACCTCCTAATGGAAATCCTTTCCACAAACTGATCATAGATATTAAGTGCAAACAATAAGTGCAACCATAATCAAAGTACTATCTCAATATATCCAAAATTCAAATTGCAAATAGAGACCGAATTTTTCCTCAAGCATGATACTGAGCTAAGAGATGGTTACAACTACACAGCCCAGCCTAAGATAGATTTCACAATGGGAGATATTTGCGTGCCTCAGGGAGTCGCTTTCAAACAGTGCTAACTTATTGAAATCACGTTTGAATGCACGCTCGGGTTTACTTTCACTTTCAATTCCGCGATCGTGTGTACTCTTTGAATAGTCAGAGAATACACCGAGCGCAACACAGAGAATACTCTGTGTTGCACATTTTAATATGTATACGCAACTATTGTGCAACGAATCCTCCGCCATGGTCCTGTCAGTCTTCTCGTCATGTGATAAGTGCTGCGCACTATGGTCGACTCAAACAGCTGGTGTTGGATGAGCTGATGGAATTGAAGGGACCATTATCCACTGGAATTCAATTGTTTTTATTTCTATAAAAAGCTAAACTACAGTGGAGGCGTAATGTAAACGGTGCGGTGGCATATTTTATTCTAACTTCACCCTCAGACTCCGTCATGACAATATGAAGCGAGACAGCTACACCCCTTAATGTTTATATGACTAGTCTATTATTTGATGTTAGACGTCTATTAAATTTTCACTGACAGCCCAAATTTTGCCTTGTTATTTAGTCTCACGTAGCTAGACCTTCATACTCATGGAAGAAGGTCTGGACTCGCAGCTTTCATTGGTAAAGGGCCACCCAAGAGGACGTTTGACTGACATGTAAAACAACCAATCACAGTATGTTTTGTCCCGCGTCATGTTTAGAGGCGTGAAAATGTAAAGTCGATGTCCCTGCAGTAACAGACCGGCGTACATCTATAAGTTATTCATTCATGAATGTTGTGCAAGTTTACTGCAACAATGGAGCTGCGAACTATGGAGCCGCATTTAGTTGATCCTGGTTAACGCTCATTGTCACAGTTGTTCTGTCGACGGCGTTCTTCTTCCATGAGGGAGTTTGGAGTAGCACCTTTTGTTTCCAGGCGAACCGTTAAAGATCGAAACACACGTCCTGCGGACATCCTGCAGAATTCAACCAATCAGATGACGATTTTGAAACTGCTGAAGTGTTTCCAGATAAGTGTGCCATATGCATCAGACGTTCAGCCAACGGTCTGTGGGCGTGACGTCTGAGGCTGTGATTTCTTGTTATTAGACATCTTTTAAATGCAAAATTGTTTGCTGGGAATGATCACACACTTGGGCCCAATCCAAATTCTATTTTATACCCCTTCGCCTTCCCCTACCCCTTCATCTATACCCGTTCCCCTTGCCGGGGCGTGAAAATATTCCCCTAAGAAATGGGACACCACTACTATACCATTAAACGTTATCACACGTCATCATACCCCGTTTCTTTTATTAGTGTCCTGTGACATTTAACCAGCATGAACATCAATGAAGTGCGTAGGCTATATCTAACAGAAATCAGGCGCGAGCACGTTTAACAAATGACTCGCTCCCAACAGAGTTTTGCGCTGTATTTGGACTTTTCAGTTAAAAAACATATGAGCCTTAGAGTTTCCTAAGACGATACAGAATGATACAGAACATACAAGATTAGTGAAGCTGCTTTTCCATCGGGCCAAACTGTTCTCTTTGTTTGTTAACCGCTCCATTCCATGCTGATTCGAGCAGGTCGGTACGGATATGGTTTCGTTTTCTACTGTGGTGCTGCGATAATGTTCATACGTTATACGTCAAGTCAGTCGTTGCCTTGATAACACAAGAGTTTACAGATGATTATGTAAATATCGACTGTGTTATGAAGGATGAACAGATATATTTTTTTAGCTATTGGGTAATTCCACACAAAAATGTAACATCCATAACGCCAACTAAATACCATGGCATTGTGTTGGTGTTAAGGATGTGACAGTTTTCCGCGGAATTGCCCTATTATTAATATGTGTTCATATCACTCAAATTGTGCGTTTAGCAAGCTACGGAGAAACTGGCAGCCAGGCGACACATGAGTGATGGTACGGCAGTATGGTATTCGGTACCCCTTCGTTCGAAGTGTGGTCCTGAAAAATCTTCGTTTGAAGGACTATTTGGCCCTTACCCCTACCACTCCAGCCAAAAGAGAACCGAGACAACCCTACCCCTACCCCCCGTGAACGCGCAAAACGAAGGGGTAAGGGAAAGGCTAAGTGGTAGAAATGGGATTGGTGCATGATGTCAGTTAGATTTTTTTTATTTTTTTGTAAATAGTCTCTTATGCTCACCAAGGCTTTTATTTGATCCAAAATACAGTAAAAACAATAATATTGCGAAATATACTACAATTTAAAATAACTATTAAAATAACTAAAATAACTGTTTTCTATTTGAATATATTTTATATTTTTCAGCATCATTACTTCAGTCTTCAGTGTCACATGATCCTTCAGAAATCATTCTAATATGATGAAATAGTGCTCTTTCTTATCATTATTAAAACAGTTGTGCTGCTTAATAGTTAATAATGGAAACTGTATGTTTTTTCTTCTTCTTTTGTAAATAGAAAGTTTAAAGCAGAACAAATATTTGAACAGCATTTATTTGAAATACAAATCTTTTGTAACGTTTTGTAACGGCACTTTTGATCAATTTAATCCATCCTTGCTGAATAAAAGTATATTCATTTCTTTTTTAAAAAAAAGCCTCACTGACTGCAAACTTTTGAACAGTAGTTATGGAACACTTATAGATTTTCCTTTCTTTCGTTTTCTTTCTTTCCACCGTGTCGTGCACTCTTGGAGGTAAATTCTTTTCTCTACTCTTATCATCATGGTGTATTGGAGCCTAAAGCACCGGCCCGCCTGAATGAGACCAGAATAATTCAATCAGATTGGCTGAGATCTCATTTCAGGCTGTTTGCAGGCCGCTAAGCACAGGCTTTGCTTCTGTCAGAATTCCACACAATGCCTTGGGACCGGTGATTGACAGCTCTTCAGGTTCTTTCAGGTAGAGAGTTCATCATCACATTACATTTTTCCTGGAAGTTCTGGCCGTTTTTCGTTGCGCCTCCGTGGCTTTTGCATTACCCTATTACCGCCAGTGTGTTTGGGTGAGTTCATCCGTGTCAACACGTATGTGAAAATGACGATGCTTTTACACTACACTGATTGCTGGAACTGTTCTGGCAGAGCAACGTGAGGTTAAGTGCCTGACTCAAGGGCACCTCGCTTCTGGAGTTCAGGGTCACCACGGGGACAGTATAAAGGGGGAGGAGACACACCTCTGGTTGAAAAATGATTGGAAGAAGAAGAGATAATTGTCTTTTGTGCATTAGTTTATGTGTATTAACTGGACAAGCCTGGAAAATACAGGGCTATTAAAAATAGTTTATATTATTTTATTGCTATAGTTTTAAAAATGTTATTAAAACATAATCTTAACAATAGTTTTTTGCCTATTAATGAACCGAAAAAATAGACTTTGCTTTAAGGGATTTTGATATATATATATATATAATTTTTTTTGCTTCATCGGAATAAAATGAGACATGGTGCCTTGGTGACTTTTGTTGCATTATTTTCTTTGCAATTAAGTGCAAAATAGACAAAATAGATATTTTGCACCCCTTCATTGCTGTGCGCTTTTATTATATAATTTTATACATATATACATTTTATATATAGCGACTATAATACCGAGCAAGTTTTTGCAAATGCGTGAAATAAAATCAATAATTCAACAACAATACAGTAAAAAATTAACTGATGGTTAATACAAGAGTACAAAACATACACCCACTCAAACACACACTCACTTACACACACACAGACACACACACACACACACACACTATTATACACACACAAATGAACTGGTGTGGCGGTAACAATATAGTAAAATTATGCCAAAAGACTCAAATAAGAGGTTGAAATCAAATCAGATCCAGCTGTGATCAAGCATACCTGTTTATTTTTGTTACATTTTTATTGATTTTTGATGTTTTGTGTAATAAAACTTCCTCCTCTATGTTCAGGTTGGACTGCAGTAAAATCAACATTTCAAACAAAAAAATCTAAACCATGACAAAAAGTAGTCTTTGAGAATGTCTAAGCATAAATCCAATTCCACAACTTCATAAAAATGAGTATTTATGTCTAAAAATACCTTCAAAAATAGCCTTGTCTCTTTAAAAATAATTGTAAAATATATATTTTTTAAAAATGCGGTATTATTTTCAATGGGGAAAAATAGCTAATAAAATGTTTAGAAATATCGCATAGTATCATAAAATCCCCTCAAAATTATAAATAATAATCAATAAATATTATTGAACAAAAATATAAATACAAAACATTTTTAAATATAACATAAAGTTAAATTTCACTTTTGACCCGTAAACGATGAGGACCAGAGGGTTAAAAGGTTTTTTTCAGAGACATTTTTTTCGATACACCCTATTTATTTCCTAAATGCATTTTATTGTTAAGATTTGTAAACAATACATGTTTAATTCATCTCACCTTGATCTTCCATCGTTCACATTTATATCTGCCTCCATCCAATCAACAACTGATGGATAGAACCAAGTCGCCATCCAATTTTCCTTTTTTGATAGTCCATCGCATTTGGATGTACGTCATAATATGGATAAATAGGGCAGGGCGATATATAGAATATTAGCTATTCGATTTAAATCACAATACTTTTCTGTTCTAGCACAGGTTCACATGTTTTTGCATGTGAGATGTGAGCGTTTACATGCATGTGTGATTGAGTGGGATGTAATTGGGAGTGTGTGGATAAACGGTCCATTCGGCCCAGTTTGCACCAGAAGGTCGTGACCTGAAAGTGCAATTCCGGTTTTACGTGAACAGCGTTCATGTACTCTGAATGCACCACAAAGACCAGATCTAAAGTGCTCTGAGATGGCTGGAATTAAAAATTGAGGCAAATCTGCCTCCCAGAGTGCTTTGCACTACTTTGGTTTCTTTGAATGCTGTTGAATAGTGCCAACAGCTTGTCACTGGTGCACGTCTCAGCATGCTTTTACCATGTCGGTGCTGAGCCACAGACCCGTTTCAGAAATAAACATCCTGTTGGGTTTTTGATCTCTGGATCGCTCCCTCTCTAACCGATCTAGCTCTCTTTCTTTTCTTTAGTGTATGCTTCATGTTTTTGAGAGCACAAATGCGGAGAATGTACACGACTTGGTTTGACGTTTATAATATTCACATTTGTGTGCTTACAGGAGTCACAGCAGGAGCCCTATTTATTTGAAAACCTGGGTTTGCTAGCTCCATATGTTCTTCACAAAAACTCTGCTCATCCTCTTCCTTTCTTTCATGGTCCTATTTATGACTTTGAGCTCTGTTTTATTTTATTTTATTTTATTCTTTTTATGATAATTACATTTGTGCAGCCCTGTGTTACTGCTGTTTTGGAGTTGAACAGACCGAGCTAGTGTAAATCTGAAGGCATCAGGGGAAATCTTAGTGTTTTTGGACACTTGAATGATTCCATTGGCTGAAAGGTTTTAATTGGTCCATAAAATTTGAAATCTTAAAATACATCTTGTTGATCTATGTAGTCTTAGCCCTCAGATTCTTTGAGTAATTATCCATTATAGTGTCTATTATATATCACTATATGATCAAAGCTACTAATGATCAATTTTAAAATGTAATTTATTCTTGTGATGCATATCTGAATTTTCAGCATTTCTCCAGTCTTCAGTGTCACATGATCCTTCAGAAATCATTCTAATATGCTGATTTGATGCTTTAAAGGTCTCATGACGTGGATTTTTAAAATGATTTTATAATGTTTCCTGAGGTACTTATATTGTTAGTATGATTTTTACATCATAAAATGTCATAATTTAGAAATAAAAGACATTTTTTCTATCCCGATTTTAGCCCTCTGGCTTGAATGCTCTGTTTGAAGGGGCGTGTCTGCTGTGAGACTTCAGTGAAAATGCCCACTGTTGTGATTGGCTGACATCTTTGCATTTGAAATGAGTATTAGATTTTGTTGCGACGGGGGCGTGGTTTAGCAAGGTTTGCAAGCGCTGCCAGAGAGAGACGGACTGGGCACTCGTGGACTAGAGAGACGGAGAGCTGGAGAAAGATTGCTGAGAAAGTTATATTGTACTGAGTTGTTGAGAGCACTGTAACCCCTTTTTCACCAAGGCTGTGCTGGTTCTGGTTCGGAGCCAGAGCCTTGTTTCAAATAGTTTTTTTGTCTTTCCACACTCAAAGCACCAGCTCCGAAGAAGCACTTGCTTCAGGGGCTGGGGGCGGGGTTAGTGTGACCAACAAGACGAACACAAACTTGTGACCGCCATTTTTGAAATAGCAGCTAATGGAGCTAATAGCTGCTCGATTGTAATCTCCATCTATACAAATTACGGTGAGCTGCATGAATGCGCTGGATTCACTGTGTTTTGATGTGGATGTAGGATTGTAAAGCCATGTTTGTGTTTGTGTTTGTGTTTCCCGCTGCCTTGCTTTGCTGAGAAACATGAGATGTATACAGTGACGTAAGACCTGGCTCTTGGTGGCTCTCTAGCAAAGACAAACCAGTTCTTAAAGGTCCCGTTTTTCGTGTTTTTTTTTTAAGCTTTGATTGTGTTTACAGTGTGCAATATAACATGTGTTCATGTTTCGCTTGTAAAAAAAAACACAGGATTTTTCACACAATTTACTTATCTGTACACCGCTGTTTTCACTGTCCTGAAAACGGCTGATTAGTTCTTTGTTCTATGAAGTCCCTCCTTCAGAAATACGTAACGAGTTCTGATTGTGCCAGCGGTTCCCGTGTTGTGATTTGACCGCAGCTTAGCGAAGGTGGCACGGTTCCTGTGTTGTGATTCGACAGCCGCTTAATGCACGTAACTTGCATGGAAAGGTCACGCCTCTTAACGGGAGATGTATGCGCTTAATGATCTCTACAGCGTCCCTGGGAAAGCCAAACAAAGGTGATTTGACTCCGGGATGAAAATAACAGCGTCTCGACGACATGGCGACAAACACACTCAAACGCAACAATTCCTTTTCTCCACGCGACCGTCCTCTTCTCCACGTGGGACAGCAACAAGACCACGCCCCCTTTTCCGTGTATTCTTGTGGGCGGAGGTTAGTCTGTTTTACTGTTCTACTGACGTAATTAATGAAGGAAGTACCAGGATGTAGTCCAAGCTGGCCGTTCGCTGTAGGCTTTGAAAGGGAACTTCTGTTAAATAAGATATCTCGCTTGGCATTGAACATTGAATATTGAGCTTTATAATTTTACAGGTATTATTTATGCTCTAACAGCAACATTACACACTAACTAAAGTTTGAACAGTGGGATCACGAAGAACGGGACCTTTAAAAAGCTTGTCAGTTGAACCAACTAAGAACTGGCACTAGCACTGGCTCTGAACTAGCACGCAGTTCATTCTGGTGGAAAAGCTCTCTGTAGTCTAATCATACTTGCCAACCTTAGGACCTCAGAATTCGGGAGATTAGGGGGGGGGGGGGGGGCACTCATATATAATCACACACAAACGTAAAGAAGAATATAATTCATTTATTTGTACATAATTTATACATACATATTATGTACAATAACAACAACACTCCTAGGGCCCTATAAAATCCGTTTTATTTTTTCCCAAATTCCGTTTTTTCTGTTTTAATTTTTGGGAATTCAGTTTTTTTTACCCTTAACTGTTATTTTAGTCGTAAAAAGACTGTTTTTAATGTTAATATAATAGAACATAAAACATAAAATAGGAATGACCTTAAATTTATTGAGGTAACAAACATCACATTTACTTTTCAGGACAAATACTGCAACATAACACTGCACTCTAAGCACTTCGAGTCACAACTAGATATTAGTGCTGTGAATTAATAAAAATAAAAAAACTAATTAAGCACATTTTTTCTGTAATTAATCATTATGAGTTTTTAATATTTTTATATTGTAATAATTTCAGTTACTCTCCAAATTAATTTAGAAACAATTTAAAGACAGCATATTTTAAATATGTGTTGTAATGGCATCTTTTTATGAATGAAGGCCAGTATCACTGATATTAATGTCTATATGAAACATTGATGACGTTACATTACAGTATAACTGAAAGCTCCCAATTTCAACATTTATTAGGCTTTAAAAAATAACTTTTAATTTAATTGAACTTAAAACAATCTTTACATAAACCCATTATAATAAATGTTATATTTACTTGTGGCCTTCCCTGTTAGACATAGTCTACACAGAAATTGAATAAAGTTATCAACACCTTTCTTAACTGCATAAATAATAAGTGAAACATAGATGAATCATCATTAAAGCTACAATCTTCTGTTCCCGTTGTTCTTTGAACATTAATGACAGACATTATCAGTGCTACTTTAAGATCTACCTCAGCCAAACATGATGTGGATAATGCTGCCTTCACGTGCTATCGGAAATTTGATGATTCCGACTTCTGAAGTCGTGATTACGAGCGCATTGCATTCAAGTTTCAAAATGTGAGGGCGTTCATGTGCAATGTTTATAGGAAACTCGTATATTACGATAATCGTATATTAGAGCACGTGAAGGCAGCCTAAGACGCGCTGACCCGCGCATCTCATTTTCTCTCAAGTTCATTTAAGGCATTATTTTCCATACAGTACATTAAAGTGCATTAAAAACAAGGCAAAATACAGCAAGCACTCCCTGAGGGAACTGCTCGGCTCGGTACTGAGGGCTTAGCGTTGAGTTTCTTAACTTTTTCGCCGACGAAAGCAGAGCCGTGGAGAGCCTGAAACGGCGCCCAGTGACGGATGGTGTAGCAATATTGTTGTCCGGGTGGAAATCGGGAGAAATTCGGGAGAAAGGTCGGCCCGGGAGATTTTCGGGAGGGGCTTTGAAATTCGGGAGTCTCCCGGAAAAATCGGGAGGGTTGGCATGTATGAGTCTAATCACAATTTAAATAACAGATTTGTTTTGTGATACTAAGAGAACCGATGTGAAGTTGATCGTTTAGTCGCTGGCTTGATTCACTGATGCATAAACAGTATTAAACGACTTAGAAAGAAAGTCTGTGTGAACTTGAATGATTAGCTACACATCAGAAATCACTGATCACAGATCAGGCATTAATGAATACTGTTACTCACAGTTTGTGGTGGTGCTGTCGAATCCATATCGTAAAAGCCTGTTTGTAAAGCCTGTGCTGACATTGCGACTGATACACTGAATCCATTTTCTCCAAATTCTCTGGGCGGGAAAAGCAGAGGAAGGGGAGGTAACCTTTCCCCGTATGACGACATACAGGGAAGATTCCAGATCGGCTCATCTGAGCTTTCATTTTCTCAAAGGCAGAGCAGGAAACCCAGGACAGCTTGATTTACACCTATTGAAATTTCTAGCCACTTTGGGAACATATACAGGTTAGGGGAACTCATATTAATGTTAAAAAATCTTAACATTAAAAAATCAAAAAATCTAAGAATGTTCAGTGTAAAGTTCATGAAAGTAGCCCCAAAGAGCATTTAGACACTTAATAATGTTTAAATGTCTGAATTATTTAACTATATAATTACATATTTATTTTAAAGAAAGATTTAAGCATGATTTATAAAACAATTAGATATACTATTCAAAATCTAAGATGAAATATATTTGGACACTTTCTGAAGTGTCAAGCATGAAGTTAGTTATAAGAATACTTTCTGCATAATTTATTTTTGCAAAAGCCACTTAATATTTAATATTTTGTCTGATTTAAGTGTCCAAATAGTTGAAGTCTACTATATACGTTCACACTTTAGATTACGGTCCAATTCTTACTATTAACTAACTATTAACTATGACGTTTACTTCAATAAACTCCTAATTACTGCTTATTAATAGTTAGTAACATAGTTGTTAAGTTTAGGTATTGGGTGTGGTTAAGGGATGTAGAATATGGTCATACATTAATATGTGCTTTATAAGTACTAATAAACAGCCAATATCCTTGTAATGTGCATGCTAATAAGCAACTAGTTAATAGTGAGAATTACTATATAGTAATGTGCATTATCTGCATTAGAGTAATGATTATGATTGTAGATCCTTGATTACATACATCCGAAATGTTTTTTTAATCAGGCGTTATAAACAAGAGGAGGGTTGGATTCTATGAGGAGAGAATTATAGCGTTTGAATTCTGTGTGGTCACTCTTTTCCGTCCATATGTCCGCAGGAACTGATTTCGATAAGAGTCAGGCTGAGCGGGTGATAAGCTGAACGCTTGGCACAGCACAAAACGTCTTCACCAGGGGAAATGAATGGCAGCTCCCAAAGGGACTGTTTGTATTTTTGTTTTTTAGCTCTATTTGTGTTGACGGGAATTCTGAGTTCTATTCTGTCGATCAGTCGTTGGTATGTACGGAGAAGATTCCTCAGCAGGCCAATTTAGAGGTTCAGGTGCCACATATGCAGAGACGACAGAATGAGTGCATGAAAAAAAACAAAACAAGAATGCAGCGGCAAGCCACAAACACAAAGCTGGGAATTTTACACGCACACATTTTTTTCTTTGTGGTCGTCTGGCTTTGTTTCCTAAGTCCTCTCCCAGGCAGGAGGGCAAGGCCTTCAATGCCAACTGGCTTTTTATCTTGTGACATTTATTTCTTTTCTCTCCCTTTCCTTTTTTTTTCTTTTTTGTTTTTCCGTGAGGCACAGCAGCTGTGCGGGTACAGATGGGCCGAGAGCAGCACACCTCGTTGTAATAACACTATCTATTTCCACATAAACAGACTAACAAATGTCAGCAGCTTGGCTAACCATGTGAGCATGGCAACCTTTTCAGTGGCGGGGGGAAGAAGGTTTCTGCCTGTGATGAGATTGCGGTGTGTGTGAGGGGGTGTTATGGGAGATTGACAGTCTAACAGATGTTCTTCATTGGCTCTCTGGCTGACGGTGTGTGGTGGGTAAGAGATATACAGGTTATGGGCATGAGACAGGCATAGGCTGCGGGGTT
This sequence comes from Romanogobio albipinnatus, assembly GCA_023566225.1. Taxonomy (NCBI): domain Eukaryota; kingdom Metazoa; phylum Chordata; class Actinopteri; order Cypriniformes; family Gobionidae; genus Romanogobio; species Romanogobio albipinnatus. The sequence goes on along the minus strand of CM042260.1, from coordinate 35,049,162 downwards.
AATACGCCATATGTGTGTCCCTCTCCCTCCAGCATCCAATATGTATCATTTTTTTAGTAGGGTATTGCACATATGTCTCCTAATTTAGTTTCACTCACAAGGTTTACACGATTTCCATTAATCCTAATCAGTGTGGTCTGTTTCAAGATTCCAGATGTGCCATTATGTAACCGAAAGATATTCACGTACACTGTAAAAATGTTTGTAATTTTGACAGAAATTGTACTGTGAACAGGGTTCGTACAAGGTGCTTAAAGGGATAGTTCACCCAAAAAGGAAAATTCTGTTATCATTTACTCACCCTCAAGTTGTTCGAAACCTGTATGAGTTTCTTTGTTCCGCTGAACACAAAAGAAGATATTTTGAAGAATGATTGTAACCAAGCAGATAGAGCAACCATTGACTACCATAGTAGGGGAAAATATACTATGGTAGTCAATGGTTGCTCTATCTGCTTTGCTACAAACATTCTTCAAAATATCTTCTTTTGTGTTCAGCAGAACAAAGAAACTCATACAGGTTTGGAACAACTTGAGGGTGAGTAAATGATAACAGAATTTTCATTTTTGGGTGAACTATCCCTTTCAATTGCTTGAATTTGACTAAATTTAAAGGTGCAGTGTGTACATTTTAGTGGCATCTAGCGGAGAGGTTGCCCACCGCTCCCCCCTCCCTTTGAAGCACATAGAGAAGCTACGGTGGCCGGCACAGGACAAAGATGTCGTCGTTTGAGACAGCAGAGAGTAGCTAGCGCTCTGTGGAGCAGTTTGTCCGTTTAGGGCTACTGTAGAAACATGGCGGCACACAATGGCGATTTCACTGTAAGGGGACCCGCGGTGTATGGACTATGGAGATAGAAATGGCTCATTCTAAGGTAATAAACGGTTCATTATGTAAGGTCTTTACTGAAAACATAGTTATGTATATTATATTGCATTTCTGTCAATAGATCCTCATTAATAGTACACACTGCACCTTTAAGTCTTGGAAAACCCTTGAAAACAGCCATGTTTATGAAAATGTACTTGAAATGTGCTTGAATTAGTGAAAGACGATATATGTGAAATAAGTTTTAATGTTATTGATAAAACAGTCTTTTCACAGATAATTAACACTGCAGCCCATCTGATATAGAGACATTGTGCATGGCTATGAGCGTCATAAATAGCCAGATTTCATAAAGTAGTATCCTTTGAATGGTTAAAGTTACCACGGCCATTGCATGTGCTGCACTTTATTTGTACCATTTTTAAACACAATCTCCTGAAATGCATATCGATAGCACAATTTGTATTACATTTATGTTCATATTATACGCACTGTAAAGCTCTTGGGCAGTAGTGGTGTGGGTTATGTGCCTATAACATGGCATAAAGTGCGTATCATATGCAAGTAAAAACTCATTTCTGAGTATAAACTGCACAGCAAATACAATTCGTGCTATAGATACGCACTTTCATGAGATCAGTCTGATTTTTAAATGAGTTTATTTTTATTTATCTATTTACCTTTTTTAGTATTTTAAAGATAAGAAAGATATTGTTTAATAAGTGAGATCCCTTGAAAACTTGGGTGACCTGGGACAGTCCCGAAATTGGGAGCTTTGTCCCATGTCCCGTATGACGTAAGCAGTGTCCCGCATTTCAATTATGTATTTTTTTTCTTCCCTGAAATTACAATATAACAATAAGAAATGTAATGAATACTAAAAATGCGATTGCCGTTTAAAAATCCATTTGCGCAGCCGTCATGTTCCAGCTAGATCGTTGCATTCGTCGAGAGGGATTTTTCAGCTGTTGTCGACTGTACGGAGCAAGGAACTAGTGTGGACCTCATACAAAGTTGTTAAATACAGCTACACCAGCCAGGACTTCATCTAGTCACATACTGGATAAGAACATCCTGATCAAACTTGCCAGATCCAACAAAAAAATACAAGTTCAAGATGCACTGAATCCGACTCGATAAGAACATCCTGATCAAACCTGCCAGATCCAACAAAAATACGTCAAATAAGTTCAAGATGCACTGAATCTGGTAAAACTCATTTAAAGGGATAGTTCACCCAAAAATGAAAATGGGATGTTTATCTGCTTACCCCCAGGGCATCCAAGATATAGGTGACTTTGTTTCTTCAGTAGAACACAAATGAAGATTTTTAACTCTAACCGTTGCAGTCTGTCAGTCGTATAATGCATGTGAATGGTAACAAAATCTATGAGAGTATAAAAAAAATAAACATGCGCAAATCCAAATTAAACCCTGCGGCTCGTGACGACACATTGACGATTTTGTGCGAGAAACCGAACAGTTTTTTACCTCTAATACACCACTATGTCCAACAGCCTTGAGTGCGCTCTCACTTACGGTGAGTAAGGTCTGTACACGATCTGGCGTAGGTTACGCAAGACGAAGTTGTCGTGACGAGCAGCAGGGTTTAATTTGAATTTGTCTGTGCATGTTTTTTTACTGCATCGACTGGCAGACTGAAACGGTTGGAGTTAAAAATCTTAATTTGTGTTCGACTGAAGAAACAAAGTCACCTATATCTTGGATGCCCGGGGGTAAGCAGATAAACATCACATTTTCATTTTTGGGTGAACTATCCCTTTAAGGTTTGCATAGAAAAATTAGCTAGTAGCTACTTTAGGGAATGTATTTTAGTTTAAAATGAGATTTCTACCTTCTAGCCTGTTGCTTAGTACATATTTAGCAGACTGAAAAAGTTCTGTAGAGTAAATATAATTGAGTGCCAGTCACAGAGCCGGTCACAATTAACAAAGCTTATTGACGATTTAAAATATTATTATCCAAACAGTCTATATATGAGTATTGGTGTTATTCATGTTGATGAACTCTTAATTATGCAGCTCTCTATTTTTCCATGATGATTATCAGTAGATCTTAAGGTTGAAATGTTTGGTAGTTCAGGTGGCCTGGTATATTAACATTAAATAAGTCAATGAAATATACAGTTATAAGTTTGAAAATATACAGGCACCAAAATATGCCATCCCATAATACCAGAATCATTTTCACTGTTTTTTTTATTGTGAATTTCTGGCAACCACAGCTGCTGTTTTGTTTTTTTTAAAACATACATTTATCAGGATATTGTTTTACAGTGTATTCCGAACATAATTTGTGTCATACTTGTTAGAATATTGTCACAGCTCATTGTTTGTCATTATAAAGTAATGTGTTCAGAAGGCGCTATATATATAAAAAAGTATTATTATTATTAAGAACTGCGAAAGAAAGAAACTGTGACCATAACAGTTCCTGTTGTTTTTCCATGTTGGTTTATCTAAAGTACATTATACCATCATATGTTAAAGAGCAATTAGCGTTTCTGTTGATCAAATAAGATTATGGGTTTGATTCCCAAATGTAATTTGAATTTAGGGTCTGAGATGTTGGGTCTGGGAACTCACCATTGGCAGGGCTCAATCCGAGGGGCGGGATAAACGGGTGTCTTTCAAATTCTCTCTGAACGCAATAGGATAGCGCTACAACCAACCAGAGCAACGAAGAAGGTGAAGCGGAGCTAGTTGATAGATTCAACTTTCGCCGTATCCGGTCGGCAAAACTCCGAACACATCTTGCTTTCTTAAGAATGACTTCAGTTCTGTTCTTTGTTCTTTTCTCAAAGAAAAGCTTAACTCCAAGTCTTCCAGAGTCGCGGCCAAAGCCGATTCGAAAGACCGCTGTTCGCCAGCTTCTTTGTTTACGAGTAGCACGCGGAGCCGCCCCAACTCTGCCGTCATTATGTTAAGCCCGCCCACCGACTCTATACACAATGAGATTGGCCTGACTAGAGTTTGTTTTTTCCAGCTCGCAAGCCAACGGAGAGTTGCTAGACGACCCTGACTGCAAATTAGATTTGCTGCCACTAGGGTGCGTCTATTACTAGGCTAATTTGAACTGATAAAATATGTACCTTGAATGCAGTTTTAGTAGCTGAATGTAAAAGCAGTTATTATTTTATTGGCCTCAGGGCAATGTTGTTTTTCTCATTTTGCTTGTGGTGTAATTCTGGGTAAATTTGGCTCTTATTAGCTGTAGAAATGTATTTTCAATAGTAAACCCTAAATGGTAAAATACAAGTGGGTTCGTCAACACTTTTTTGTGTTAGAGAAAAGCAATACTGTAATCAATCACACATAGAAGCTTTCTTATTCCAGCGCGCCTCTCTCTCTCTCTCTCTCTCTCTCTCTCTCTCTCTCTCTCTCTCTCTCTCTTTCTAATTTAAGCCTGTTCGTTTTTTAATCTCTCCCTTGTCAGGAGTCCATTCTGCCACCCTGTTGTTGACATGCCAGATAGTGGTTCAGAAGGCCCCAGTGAATTGTGGGAAAGGTGACCTCCGGTGAATGTCTTTTGTGAACCTCACCTTGCTCTGAGACGATAACACCTAGTGCCAAAGAGAAAGAGACAGCATTCAGAAGTGTGTGTGTGTGTGTGTGTGTGCGCGTGCATGTGTGCGTGCGTGTGTGTGCAAAATCAGAGGAAAAGCCAGAAATACCCAAATGCAATTCACATTATGCCATAAAAACATTACATTTTCAGAGATTCTGAATCCACAGAATAAGTATGGACGACACATTTCATGTAGTTTGGACATTTAATTTCAGTTTAATTTTTGTGTTTTGCTGTATCTTGTAAAATCTGTCATAAAACTAAGAAAATATCCAGGCCACATCCACCCCAAAATGAAAAGAAAGAAACTATATTTCCTGTGAAGAAAATGAATCCTATTTTACTTTTTACTTTTTGTTTTTCCGTTGCATTGTGGCATTATATCTATGACAATCAATTAAGCACATCTCCTCAGATATTATCAGTACCGTATGCAACATATCTAATTCTAAATATTATTTGAAATAAATAATCATGTATTATAATAGTTTATACTCTACCCTTCAAAGGTGTCTGTATGATTTTCGTACATCTTTCTGAAATAAGCCTTTCACCAAGGCTGCATTTATTTGATCAAATATACAGTAAAATATTACATAATATTGTGAAATATTTTTTACACTGATTTTTATTTAATGTATGTTAAAATGTAATTCATCCTGTGATGTCAAAGCTGAATTTTCAGCATCATTACTCCAGTCTCCAGTGTCACATGATCCTTCAGAAATCATTATAATATGATGATTTGATGCTCAAGACACATTATTATCAATGTTGAAAACAGTTATGCTGCTTCATATTTTTCTTGAGGTGATTTTTGATGAATAGAAAGTTGACAAGAACAGCATTTTAGTAAATTGTAACTTTTTTTCATAACATTATAAGTGTCTTTACTGTCACTTTTGATAAATGTAATGCATCTCTGCACAATAAAAAAAAAAAAATACGACCTCAAAGTTTTAAACGATAATCATTATGCTGTTTTTAATTAAAAAATACTGTAATATAGTAAAAATGACTGCACTGCAATAATGAGAATCAATATTAAGAATCATTAAAATATTTCATTAAAAGTAAAATGTCTCTATGCATTTATGCAGTAATGAGAATTTAAACAATGTGTATTATTGTCATGAAAATAATGCAGAGCGTTTTTAATGGTCCTATTTTCTTCAGGCTAAATATACATCTCTTTTGGTGAAATGCGACTTGGACATGCTTTTGTGAGATTCATCCATATTTATGTGTGGGATTTCACCTAATTGGGTGTTTTTCTAGTGACATCACAAGGATGCATCAGGCATATGATGTGGAAAACTGTAGCGCTTTCCGAACTGGAGTCTGAGTGTGAGAGAGGTCTGGAAAAATGACATTGTGCCTATCTGTAGCAGTCAGGCTTGATTTTCCCCATTATTTCCTCCTTCCTGTAGGAATTAATGAGCTCTGAATCCCACGCCTTCTCATCAGCGGGTAATACAGGCCGCCATCAGTAAAAGCCAGTTAAATGAGAGCTCTGCGGTCTAGACCAGAGATGATGGACAGACGTGTCAGAGACGGGGTGAAAGTGTTTCCCACAGCTCTGCTTTATCTGACCGTCAGCACTGAGGCCAACTTTTCAGTGTCAAATAGGGTGAAGATACTTCGGGAATAGAGGTGCATCTATCATCTTATAGTCATATGGAGCCAAACTTTAAAGAGAATGTAAAACTGATATTGTTTTGAAGTTATGGGGTAGCTTTATGTGCAGATAATGGATGAAAAAAGCATGTTTATGACGGGGTGTGTGTGTGTGCAGTGCTGAAGGTTGCCGATAAAGTCGAAGCAACCAGGAACATTGTCCTGTGCCTTTGGATCTACAGTGACAGATTAATTAAAAAGGGGGTTCCGAACATGATGGGCCTTGCGATTGCTGTCAGATTCAGCAGCGTCGCTGCATGTGTTTTGGTCCAGCATGGTTTCACTAGCATGAACAAACTCATGTGATTAAGCTCTACTTGAGTGGAAGGAACCTTTCAAAGCAAAACCCCTCCTGTCAGAGCAGACTTAGCGTTTGAGAACCTCTGACAGGCCTGTCGAGCTTCAGAAGGAGATTTGCCAGGGTATTTTTTTCCTCTCGTATACTGTTGCTTTCTTTCTGGTCCTTTTTTCGGAGATCAACAGCAGCCTTTCCTAAAAGTGCTAGGAAGACAGGGACTAAAAGTAAAGACACTAACTAACTAAACCAATTTGTTTCAGTAACTCAACAGTAGATCAGATGTTTCCAGTAACAAGTTTTTATTTTATTTTATTTTGTACTATATATGTACACTCACCTAAAGGATTATTAGGAACACCATACTAATACTGTGTTTGACCCCCTTTCGCCTTCAGCACTGCCTTAATTTTACGTGGCATTGATTCAACAAGGTGCTGAAAGCATTCTTTAGAAATGTTGGCCCATATTGATAGGATAGCATCTTGCAGTTGATGGAGATTTGTGGGATGCACATCCAGGGCACGAAGCTCCCGTTCCACCACATCCCAAAGATGCTCTATTGGGTTGAGATCTGGTGACTGTGGGGGCCATTTGAGTACAGTGAACTCATTGTCATGTTCAAGAAACCAATTTGAAATGATTCAAGCTTTGTGACATGGTGCATTATCCTGCTGGAAGTAGCCATCAGAGGATGGGTACATGGTGGTCATAAAGGGATGGACATGGTCAGAAACAATGCTCAGGTAGGCCATGGCATTTAAACGATGCCCAATTGGCACTAAGGGGCCTAAAGTGGGCCAAGAAAACATCCCCCACACCATTACACCACCACCACCAGCCTGCACAGTGGTAACAAGGCATGATGGATCCATGTTCTCGTTCTGTTTACGCCAAATTCTGACTCTACCATCTGAATGTCTCAACAGAAATCCAGACTCATCAGACCAGGCAACATTTTTCCAGTCTTCAACTGTCCAATTTTGGTGAGCTCATGCAAATTGTAGCCTCTTTTTCCTATTTGTAGTGGAGATGAGTGGTACCCGGTGGGGTCTTCTGCTGTTGTAGCCCATCCGCCTCAAGGTTGTGCGTGTTGTGGCTTCACAAATGCTTTGCTGCATACCTCGGTTGTAACGAGTGGTTATTTCAGTCAAAGTTGCTCTTCTATCAGCTTGAATCAGTCGACCCATTCGCCTCTGACCTATAGCATCAACAAGGCATTTTCGCCCACAGGACTGCCGCATACTGGATGTTTTTCCCTTTTCACACCATTCTTTGTAAACCCTAGAAATGGTTGTGCGTGAAAATCCCAGTAACTGAGCAGATTGTGAAATACTCAGACCGGCCCGTCTGGCACCAACAACCATGCCACGCTCAAAATTGCTTAAATCACCTTTCTTTCCCATTCTGACATTCAGTTTGGAGTTCAGGAGATTGTCTTGACCAGGACCACACCCCTAAATGCATTGAAGCAACTGCCATGTGATTGGTTGATTAGATAATTGCATTAATGAGAAATTGAACAGGTGTTCCTAATAATCCTTTAGGTGAGTGTATATTATGATGTTTTCACATATCTTTTGTACAACATTCAACAGTTCACTAAACAAGATCATATTAAGCAAAATTTAGACACAATATTTCCAGAGCTTTGATTATTATAATTATCTATTTTTAATGAAAATAGTTCCAAATGATGCCAAAACAGAATTAACTATTGCGTGTCTCCAAGTAACCCACAGTATTGTATGTTGTATGTATTGTAGGACAAATTTATTAATTTGAATAATTTAATAATTCACAATCCTTTGTTTCGTTCCTGAATGAATCAGTATTGTTGAACGAATCGGTTCAGTGAATGATTCAAATGACTCACATGAATGAATCAGCAGACCCGTAGTATGACTGTGTGTAGTATGTGTTAAATCCAGACGTAATACATTCGCCATGTTGTCATTATCACGTGACCCAGAGTTTATTCACAAACTCTCTCCCATGACCTCATGGAATAGTTAGGTGTCCATCATATGCACACTTCAGAATCTTGCCGGAAGAAGTAGGTCATTCAGGTACTTTTCGCCAACTCTTTTATGAGTACTGTGAATTCGGACGTACTTTTGTCTCATACTGTTTTTCGCCTACTATATAGTAGGGAAGTATGAGATTTCCGATGCAGCCATTCCTGAACGAATCAGTGTTATTGAACGAATCAGTTACATGAATGATTCAAATGACTCACTTGTCTCATATGCTTGTCGCCACCTACTGTCGTAACGCAGAACGCATAGCAGTGTATATTTTTTTAAATGTCACCTTCACTGTAGTTAGCTGTTTTTTTGCAGCCTGTAGTAAAGCTACATTGTTAAAATCATAGTTTGACTTCTTTACATTTAAATATTAGTATACCTTGGATTTTAGAAAGTAACATGTTCATAGTAGCCCCTACAGATTGTAGGTCGCATGTTTATGAAAATCAAGCCATTGATCGAAACCGAGGCCAGGAAATAAATACTGAGATCCAGATAAGTGTAGAGAGGGTCACTGCTAATCTGAACCCCATCTCTGCACCGCAATGTGCCCTGACACCAAATCAGAACGGAGAGTGCAGCGTTCAGGCATCTCCAGACAGGTTCCTGCCCACAGCAACGATCTTCCTGCCAATCCACTCTACAGCAGACACACGGGTCATTTAGTTATACACTCGCTCTCACAGGCAGACAGATCGACGGACGTGACACCCACCTTCTGAAGAGATGTCGAGAGTAAGCGCTGAGGGAAAAAAAGTACAGAGTCTTAGGAATGACAGTTTTGTTTGAGATTCAGGGAGGTACTGTCAAAGGGAATGAACTCCACTTTTGGAAGCCGAGGACTGTGAAAGCAACAATGGTTTAAGTTTTTGTGTTTATATGCTGCTCTGAATATATGTGGCTTTAGCTGGACAGTCACAGCTCTGAATCGTGTCACGCTGCTTTAACCAGGTGCGATGCTGCAAGTTTTCAGTGTCATGGAATTTTTCTGTCCTCCCTTCAAGAATGTGCATCATTCAAAATGTGATTTAGAATGCCTGTTAAATTCCAGATCAACCGCTGAATGTGAACTGAATTTGAACTGAGCAAACAGGATGCAGAATTCCGGATGAAAATTCCGGATTAATTTTTTTATTTAAAAGAAAACTCATTTTATGAACACTAAATTTGAATGTTAAAGCCTCGTTTGATGAGTTTGAAAAATGTTATAAAGTTTAAAGATTTGGATGGATGGATGGATGGACAGACAGACAAACAGACAGACAGATGGACGGATGGATGGATCAGTCAATAGATTGACAGACAGACAGACAGACAGAAAGACAGGTGGATGGATGGATGGATAGACAGACAGACAGACAGACGGACGGACAGATCAGATAGACAGATAGATAGACAGACGGGTGGATGGATGGATGGATAGACAGACAGATGGACAGACGGACGGACGTATGGATCAGTCAATAGATAGACAGCAGATAGATAGACAGATGGTTGGGTGGATGGATGGATGGATGGATGGACGGACGGACAGACAGACGGACGGATCAGTCAATAGATAGACAGACAGACAGACAGACAGACTGAAAGACAAGTGGATGGATGGATGGATATACAGACAGACAGACAGACGGACGGATCAGATAGACAGACAGATAGATAGACAGACGGGTGGATGGATGGATGGATGGATAGACAGACGGACGTATGGATCAGTCAATAGATAGACAGACAGACAGACAGATAGATAGACAGACGGTTGGTTGGGTGGATGGACGGACGGACAGACGGACGGATCAGTCAATAGATAGACAGACAGACAGATGGACAGACGGACGGACGGATCAGTCAATAGATAGACAGACAGACAGATGGACGGACGGATGGATCAGTCAATAGATAGACAGACAGACAGACAGACAGAAAGACAGGTGGGTGGATGGATGGATGGATGGATGGATGGATGGATGGATGGATGGATGGATGGATGGATGGATAGACAGACAGACAGACGGACAGATGGACAGATCAGATAGACAGACAGATAGATAGACAGACGGGTGGATGGATGGATGGATAGACAGATGGACAGACGGACGGACGTATGGATCAGTCAATAGATAGATAGATAGATAGATAGACAGATGGTTGGATGGACGGATGGATGGATGGATGGATGGAAGGATGGATGGACGGACTGACGGACAGACAGACGGACGGACGGATCAGTCAATAGATAGACAGACAGACAAATGGACGGACGGATAGATCAGTCAATAGATAGACAGACAGACAGATGGACAGACGGACGGATGGATCAGTCAATAGATAGACAGACGGGTGGATGGATGGATGGATGGATGGATAGACAGACAGACGGACGGACGGACGGATCAGTCAATAGATAGACAGACAGACAGATGGACGGATGGATCAGTCAATAGATAGACAGACAGACAGACAGACAGATGGACGGATGGATCAGTCAATAGATAGACAGACAGACAGACAGACAGACAGATGGACGGACGGATGGATCAGTCAATAGATAGACAGACAGACAGATAGATAGACAGACGGGTGGATGGATGGATGGATAGACAGACAGACAGACAGACAGACAGACGGACAGATGGATGGATGGATCAGTCAATAGATAGACAGACAGACAGATAGATAGACAGACGGGTGGATGGATAGACAGACAAACGGACAGATGGATCAGTCAATAGATAGACAGACAGATGGACGGACGGATGGATCAGTCAATAGATAGATAGACATTCAGACAGACAGATGGGTGGATGGATGGATGGATGGATGGATGGATAGACAGACATACAGACAGACAGACGGACAGATGGATGGATGGATCATTCAATAGATAGACAGATAGACAGATAGATAGACAGACGGGTGGATGGATAGACAGACAAACGGACAGATGGATCAGTCAATAGATAGACAGACAGATGGACGGACGGATGGATCAGTCAATAGATAGATAGACATTCAGACAGACAGATGGGTGGATGGATGGATGGATGGATGGATGGATGGATGGATGGATGGATGGATAGACAGACAGACAGACGGACGGACAGATGGACGGATGGATCAGTCAATAGATAGACAGACAGACAGATAGATAGACAGGCGGGTGGATGGATAGACAGACAAATGGACAGATGGATCAGTCAATAGATAGACAGACAGATGGACGGACGGATGGATCAGTCAATAGATAGATAGACATTCAGACAGACAGATGGGTGGATGGATGGGTGGATGGATGGATGGATAGACAGACAGACAGACAGACAGACAGACGGACAGATGGATGGATGGATCATTCAATAGATAGACAGACAGACAGATAGATAGACAGACGGGTGGATGGATAGACAGACAAACGGACAGATGGATCAGTCAATAGATAGACAGACAGATGGACGGACGGATGGATCAGTCAATAGATAGATAGACATTCAGACAGACAGATGGGTGGATGGATGGATGGATGGATGGATGGATAGACAGACAGACAGACGGACGGACAGATGGACGGACGGATGGATCAGTCAATAGATAGACATTCAGACAGACAGATGGGTGGATGGATCAGTCAATAGACAGACAGACAGACAGACAGATAGATAGATAGATAGATAGATAGATAGACAGATGGGTGGATGGATGGGTGGATGGATAGACAGACAGATGGATGGACGGACGGACGGACAGACAGACAGACAGATGGACGGATGGATCAGTCAATAGATAGACAGACAGACAGACAGACAGATGGACGGATCAGTCAATAGATAGACAGACAGTCAGACAGACGGGTGGATGGATGGATGGATGGACAGACAGACAGATAAATAGACAGACGGGTGGATGGATGGATGGATAGACAGACAGACAGACAGACGGAGGGACAGATCAGTCAATAGATAGAAAGACAGACGGGTGCATGGATAGATGGATGGATGGATAGACAGACAGACAGACAGATGGGTGGATGGATAGATAGGCTGCATTTATTTGATAAAAAATGATGATCTTTGATCACATGATTTTTCACAAATCATTCTAATATGCCAAAGAAACATTTTTTCTTATTATCAATGTGTTGAAAATTGAAAACAGCTTAATATTAATATTGCTTACAGTTGTTTTGGTACATTTCTTGAAACATCCTTAAGATTTGCAAACCAGTCGGTGCATTTCTCAAAACAATTCGTACAAACAGCAGCAGCACACAGTGGATCACGTGCAAAAGTCTGTAACTTGCTCACAATCCTTTGCTCATCTCTCAAAAGTAAGTACTTATGTCAATTAACTCATCAGAAGTCCTTGTGTCATTGTCCACAAACAAAATGCTTAGTCATGTTGTCAATATAACAGTGCACTGTTGTATTATGGCTGTGATTTGAAGACTGCACTTTATCTGTATGGCATATATACAGTTTAAATTTCAACTCTATGAATTTACACATTAGGCTACTGTGTGGGATATTGATTGAACGAGAGGATTCACAGTTCACTTTTACTGTTGGTCTGTCAACAAATCATAGTACAATATCATTGCGATATAAAGAAAAAGACACAACTCTCTCTATACACACATAGGCCACACATCAGTGTGTGTGTGTTTATGTGTTACATTATGTCTCTATCAAGTATATTTACTACAGTATATAATGTAAAATGCAAGTGGACTACTGTAATATAGCATTACAGTAAGTGTACATTATCACATTATAGTGAACATGGTCTGATTACATGCCTCTTTTGTTCTACAAACGTTTGAATGATTGAGGACACGGTTGTTCTCTTAACATTCGGCTGCACCTTTTGACCCACCTCAGCCATAAGGTCATGGTTGAGAACATGGTCCACAATAGTGGCCCTTACGTCATCAGAGATATGTCTACAATTTTTAACTCTTCCCTCCGTACCCTTCCACCACACATTGTTACGCCTCTTCTCGGCTGTTGACCCTGTTTGTTTCCTTGTTGTTCTTTCATTATAAGAAACTGTAACACTGTGTTGTCGTCTGTCTATATAGGGTAGAGTGGGGGAAAATGCCCCCCCCAACCCCCCTCCCCCTTTACTGTTTTCCCCCAAAATAACCACTAGATAAAATCAAGATAAGTTTTTGTTGTTGCTATGGACTACTTTGACCAGAGTCATGTAGAAGTTTTCACTGCGGAGCTTACACTGGTGACGTACCTGAGAGAAACGGATTTCACGTTAAGTGATATCATTTTTAACAGTAAGAAAAAAAGTGTTTTAAAGCTTGCTGTTTTGCAGAACATCACAGTTTTATATGATATGTGAAGAGCAAGGCCTATAGTTAGTGAGTACTTGTTGTTTAAGGAAAGTATAATTATATTTTCAGAATTACATAACTTTTTTTTCAAACCTAGCCTGTGGGGTAAAACACACCCAGGGAGCATCGCTTCCCACTATCATAAATACTGTAGTTATCATGTTCTGAACATCACAATCTTTGTTTTTACATCAAATGTAATCTAACTAGGTGGTTGAATACAAATATTTGGACTTTATATTTAAAAATTACCTCACATTAGCATCCACTAGCTAGTTAGCCTGCCTGTTAGCATCGGCTAACAATATTTTTCAAAAAGGTTGATTTTCAAAATGGTTCATTAATAATATTCATATTTATCTACTGTTATTTTGGCTTGTCTCTTAATTTTATGCTAAACATGCTTGTAATCTGATTTTGCTGTAAATTTATAAAGCAAATTGCTTTGTCAGAGTGGGGGCATTTTACCCCATATGTGGGGTACAAATTTAATTTTTGTAAAAAAAATCTAATAACATGAAAACTGGTTGATCATTGGTTGATTTAGCCCTTTACTTTTACCTTCATTACTGAAATTCAAAATTCTCCTCCGTGATTCATCAATTCCGCGATTCCACACACACACATACGCACACACGCACACACAGGTTTGTTTTGCTATCTAAGTGAGGACATTCCATAGGCGTAATGGTTTTTATACTGTACAAACTGTACATTTTATCCCTCTACACTACCCCTACCCCCAAACCTACCCATCACAGGAAACATTCTGCATTTTTACATTTTTAATAAAACATTGTTTAGTATGTTTTTAAAGCTATTTTAAATATGAGGATATATGAAATGTCCTCATATTTCATGTTTACGTCATAATACCCAGGGCCGTTTCTAGCCATTACTGGTATTAATTAACACATACATACATACCAAATTATATTTGTTAATAAGGATTCAATTTAATAGCCAGATGCCAGTATAGCCCTAGGCCTATAATATATAGCCTATATTTGTGCAGTCCCTAGTTGCTAAGAAATTGTTCTCAGACATAACTACATAATTATTATGTGTTATTAGTACATTTCACATGAAACTAATAAGAATAAATACTGATTCAGTGTGGTTTTTGTTACTCATTGATGCGTGAACTTCCCCTTTAAATAACGCAACACTTTGCCCTCTGTGTGTACGACACAGTTCTCAGTTCTCTTGACAGTTCTCTGATCCAATAGTGTGGGGGAACTAGTGGGGGCGGCAATAACATTTTTTAGGGTGGCCGTGACACCCTTTACACACAAACATCAGTGCCAGATATGCGCTTAGTGGCGCCCCCCTATTGATGGCGCCCTAGGCGACCGCCTAGTTTGCCTATGCCTAAAAACGGCCCTGGTAATACCAGTGTAATACCTGTGCCATTATACAAATTTGTGTCCTCATAAATCTCACACACACACACACACACACACACACACACACACACACACACACACACACACACACACACACACACACACACACACACACACACACACACACACACACACACACACACACACACACACACACACACACACACACACACACACACACACACACACAATACACACACTATTCAATGAGAACCAGTTTTGGGATTGTTTGATAAAAAGAACTGATTTTTTTGTTGTCGTCACAATATAAAGGCCTGCACCGTCACTCTTGATCTTATTAATGTGTCCTTGCTGAATAAAATGATTAATTTCTTTGAAAAAATACAATCTTACAGACCCCAAACTTTTGAACGTTAGTGTAGATAGATTTTACACGACAAACGCAGTCGAAAGAGCTTAATATGTGTTGAAATAAACATTGGGTTTATATCGAAGCAACAAGACTTAGTTGCTTTTTCACATTGACTGTTGACAGTGTCAGTCACATCAATAAACTTTAATGAGAAGTTGGAGCTAGAGAGCATGCAATCGACAGTCTCGATAGAACAACTGCTAATGCATGAGCGATATTAAGTATAGCAATAACATTAATTAAATTAGCCCGGTAAACTTTCTCTCCAGTATAATTGATTCTCTGCACAGAGCTGTTGGCTGACAGCGGAACCGAACACGCAGTGTTTGCTCTCTAAATGAGAAACCAGTTCAAACCGTCTTCTATAAAAATAAAGATTAGACTTCATAGTCACCGCTGCAGGGTTTCACCCACACATATAACAAAGCACAAAAATGCATTAAAGGCTTTCGTCAACTTGCTTTTACACACGTCATCTAATGGGTTTATTCTGCTCCTGTCTTTCTCATTAAAAAATGAGGATGTGTTTTCTTCAGGAGGAGGTCACATAGAGCGACTGAGCGTTTGTATGTGACCATCGAGCGTGGGTTATTGCAACGTTGAGGCGTAACATTACAGGGTTGTAATGAAAACATGTTCTTCTTGACATGGAACCGGCCGCAGCTGCTTCATAGAAATTCCAGTCACGCCACTGCTGATGGACAGAGCTCGGAAACGAATATGAATTTTTAAGCTGTTTACAGCACAGAGAAAAAAAACATTAATGGGACTCGGTCGGTATCTGTGAAGCTGCAGTGGCTGTTATCATATTTGAAAAACGTAGGATATGTATTCTAAGTGAGCCTTTTTGTTTTAATGTATGAATTGGTTATGCTGTGAAAGTGTCGCTCCTCGTACTGAATTGTACAGCTCGACTTGATTGCTTCCTCCGAATTCATTACTCTTTTGACCCGTCAGAACCGCGTCCGCAGCAGTGCACGTTTGGGCTTGCTTAATTGAAGGTTGTCGGTCGCACCGTTTGACGGACAGAAATGTAACCGCAGGCTTTTGATGGCGTTGTCACATCGTTGACCGCGCTGCCACGCGTAGATATTTAATTGGATTCATGGCCTTGAGACACGTCTATCTCATGCACGTTAAGTGGAATTTTTTTGCATTTATGAGATTATCAAAACTGTCGATACACCCAGGAAACAACCGGCCAGACTTTGCCATCTCAGAGCTGCTCAATAATGCAACGCGGCATCCCACGTTAAGCTTAAGAGGATTTGAATCTTTAAATGGAAATCAGAGCGTTCGCTTTCATCTTCCAAGAGAAGCCGTAAGTGTAAATATTATTAAAGTGGGAGTGAGTGCAACTGTGCCCCGAATTATTCACTTTCTCTGAGCACCTCTGAACTATTTTGGGGCCTTCAACAAATCTTGAGGTTCTTCTCGCGCCGTGGTTCATTTTAGTTGTCTGCAAGCTCATTATGATCTGTGAGATTTGATTAGCACAGGAAGCAGATTTCGTCCACGTCAGAGCTCTGAATGGGAAGCATCTAAAGCCATTTCCCATTCCGCGCTGTGACTGACAGTCATAAGTGCTTGCCTGGTGGTTGGGCAGGATTGAGTGGTTTGATTGGGCCCATTGTGTCCCTGTGTGAAAAAGATTGACAAAAATTACACAAGCTGCCATTTTCAAACGCCACTTAAAAGCACCGTCTGCGAGCATCTCTATGTTTTCATCTGTTTTGTTTTGTAAGTCCTCTCTTTGCATTTTACTGGCGCACCCACACCACTGACTGGACGTGTATGTGTGTGGAAATGCACTGGGAAACTGTCTTTTGAGTATGGTAAAGATGTCAGTGGTATCCTTAACCCTGCCCGCCAGCTCATAAAGCAGTCTAAGATGCGTCCTGGCTGATATACTTGCTGATCTGCATGCCTGCGGCACAAGCGGCCCATGGGGATAGAAGCCTATAGACCTCCACTTGCTAAAGCTCAATAAATATTGAGTAATGAAGGAGATTTTGTAAGACTATGACTCAGCAGTGGCTTTGTTGACAGTCTGCGAGGCAATTCTTTCTTTCTTTAGAGCATCTGCAACTTTCACATTATTGTGTGCGAGCCTAGTCCTTTTCACATCAGAATTTGTTTTATTGTAGTTTGTTGTATAGTTTTGTGACAAGTTTTTTTAAGTGTTTAACTTGTCTTATTATATTCATTTGTGATATGTAATACATTTGAATTATGGATGCACTGATGTCTCGGCCAATAAACGGTATTGGCCAATAAAAGCAATTCTTTTTACTATCGGTCGATGATCAGGACTAATTATAATCCTGTCAATCAAAAGGGGGCGGAAAAACATGTCAGACTGAATTTAGGGCTGTCTACACAACAATAATGCATTAACAGTTAAAAAAATTGTGACGATTAAGGGATAGTTCACCCAAAAATGAAAATTCTGTCATTAATTACTCACCCTCATGTCGTTCCAAACTCAAATTAAGATCTTTTTGATGAAATATGAGAACTTTCTGTCCCTCCCTTGACAGCGATGCAACTACCACTTTGACGCTTCAAAAAGTTCATGAAGAGATTGTAAAACTAATCCATATGAATTTAGTGGTTTAGTCCAAATGTTCTGAAGAGATTCGATCACTTTATATGATGAACAGGGTTAATTTAGGATTTTATTCACATATCAGCAAACCGAATCTGCTTGACGTGTGTGAGAACAATCCCCATTGGTTCTTGCTGAAGCTCAAACCTGCTGTATAACATGAAAATGAACCTCATTGGTTCTTCCAGATAATATTTAGAAGCCAGTTATTCAATTTTAGAAACAACCGTTTCAATGTGCCTTTATACCCGAAAATATTATATACTGAATATTAAATAAACACGAGGATATATGAAATGTCCTCATATTTCATGTTTACGTCGTAATACCAGTGTAATACCTGTGTCATTATACAAATTTGTGTCCTCATAAATCACAAACACACACACACACACACACACACAGACACACACACACACACACACACACACACACACACACACACACACACACACACACACACACACACACACACACACACACACACACACACACTGTATATACTGTATATAATTTACACACACCTGTATTTTTTGTGGAACTTGGAACATTTCACTGTTTTTTCTATTCAATCAAATTCAATGGGGTCCAATTCAGTGTTGTTTGGACATTGAATTTGGACCTCAAAATATCTGTTGTGTCCCACTGAGGAAACATGTTTGGGAGGGTGAGTAAATAATGACAGAATGTTTGTCATTATTGGGTGAACTGTCCCTTTAACTGTGGTTGTCGCTTGTAAGTTTGTAGTCTATACATGGCATACAGTTATATTATTGTCACAGGACGAGGTGGTCAAGAATAAATGCCCTATCATCATTTTACCCATTTCATTTTTATGTCACTTGTTACTAAAGCAAATTAATTGAATGCAT
Organism: Romanogobio albipinnatus; assembly: GCA_023566225.1. Lineage (NCBI taxonomy): Eukaryota > Metazoa > Chordata > Actinopteri > Cypriniformes > Gobionidae > Romanogobio > Romanogobio albipinnatus. The sequence goes on along the minus strand of CM042260.1, from coordinate 35,030,150 downwards.
TTACAGTCAATGTTACTTCTCCTAGCTTTGACTTTCTTTTGAAGCCCTATTAATATCCCCCAAGGGTTGATTAAGTTTAGTAAACCAGCATGCTATCAGTGAGGTAAAGTTTGGTGACTTTATCGAGTCTTTCCGCTGTCAAAAGAAGTTGATGTGTCTTTTTTCTCCTGTCTGAGAGCGGCACAGCGCAGCGCATCTGGCCTTTTCAAATCCCGCTGCAGCCCCTGCTGCTTTTTACCATTGAAATTATCAAATTAAACGGAGCGGTGATGGTCTCCACAAAGGCACTGCATTTGGGGAAAAGCTGCAGTTGTTCTTGCTGCGCTCCTGCTTGAGGTGACGCTCTGAGAAGGACAAAAACATCTCGATTGTGATGCCGTTTCAAAACATGCCACATGCTGAGTGAAAAATGAGAATCACTGAGGTGATTAGAAAAAGACTCTAAACTCTGCTAAAGAGAGAAGACACATCAAGGGTTGTTACACCGCCGTTGTTACTAATTGAGTGTTTTTTTTGTACCTTTATACAAGATGTGTCTCTCATTTATTATTAGCACTATTAAATATTAAAGACATCACCTGGCTGTACTTGAAGCATCACTCAAGAATGATCTGCTGAGAGTTATGTTCTGTTTTTATTATCACAGGGTCTACAGTGAAAGTGACTGGTGCCCATTGCGATAGCTTGAGGCGTTAAAGCTGCACATCATCTCTGAATGACTCTGACTGGACTTCCAACAGTACAATGGATGAATAATTCCGTATATACTTTATTTCTCAATGCGCATTAAACTGACTTTTCATAGTGTTTTGGGAAAATAACGACACATTTTTATACAAAACGTTATATAACTGAGCTTACATGTGGTTAGCAACAAAATATGGCTTATTACATCCCCTTTTATGCTTTTTTCGGATATTACCTTTCATGTAGTGTGTGATATAGCTGTTTGTGAATGTGAAAGGACTGCAAAGTTTCAAAGATCAAAGAACCGATTCTGAACTGCCTGCAACGAGTTGTCAGTAATTCCAGTCTTACTTCCTGCACGAAACATAGGTTTGTAACACATTTGCATAATGCCAGCCTATGGTCTTTATTGGCCGCCTGCAAACTTGCCTACTTTGACTCAAACACTGAAACTGAAACACAGTTGTAACTGGGGCTTGAAAGAGTTTGGTTTGTGTTGTCGACATGTCGAGAAGACGCTGAAGCAAATCCACTTTGCATGCACTTCTAAAGGATGAGGACTCGGGCTCGAATTGATACAGTCGAATTAATCACGGTTTATCAAGCGCTGAGGAAGATTAAGAGCTGAAATTCGGTAGACGGTAGAACGGCCTAAAGGCCTGTTCACACTGGGACGATTTTCGTTTAACGCCTAGTGACTAAACAAAGGGCGCCAATGTGAGTGTGCACACCGACACGTAAAACGGCAGGCGTAAAAGCGCCATAAAAAATTAAAAAACGCCATGGGTTCGTTTTTTGTTTTGACGTGACGCGTTAAAAACTGTCCAAACAATGAGATTGGAACTTTTGTTCACGTGCCTGGAGCTGCAGAAGTTATAGTAAGGCCCTGTCCCAAATGGCACCCTAAACCCTCGCAGTCTTCCTCTGAGTCCGCACTTTCACGGCGTAATGTCGCTTTGACTGCCGAGAAGAAGTCCGCTGTGTAACCCGCACCAGTGCGGGCTCAGCAGAAGTGCGCATCGAGGGCGCATATCGACCTCAAAGGGGGTGCTCGCAAGCACCCTTCTGAGACCTAAAACGGACTTAACGGACACGCGCACGCAGCAGCCATTGTAAGTCCACGAGACCGAAAGTGCAAATGAAGTGTGCCATTTGGGACAGGCGACAGGGCCTAAAACACAACTTGGTAGTGCCCAAGCACAAAACGGTCTTGACGTGCACACATTTATGTGTGAATGGTTTTGGCAAGCACTTAAATGATGGCTGCGTCTGAAAACCTAGACAGCTGACTCGTTGCCTCGCTGTCTTATCAGACAATGGCTTGCAAGGCAGGGTTTGTGCATGAAGGCACCTCACGAAACTTTCGGACAGACTTCTTAGGCAGTGTAACCGTTTAATGATCTACAGCTAAATAGAGAGAGCTTTGGTGAGAACTAAACAAATATATAATTACTACATTAGTAATTTCTCGCTATAAATGACATCAGAAGTAGAACATGTTGGTAAAAAAACGTACATTTACACACAAACTGACCAGCAAATACAACTTTCGGACGCCATCTTTTTTTCCAGCTCAACTGTCACAGAATCCTTCCTGCCTTGAAATGTGTCCTCCGAAGGCAGCATTTTCCAGGTTTCGGCCACTGTCTATCTTCTTCTTCTGTGTGACAAGCGAGTGTCAGAAGCGTAAAGTGGCGCAGCACCACCTTGTGTACCGGGAGCGCCATCTACTGAATATGCCCGTTCATTCGGCGCATTGCCAGTGAAAATCGCTTGGGTGTGAACACCAGTGGCGGCTGGTGATAATTATTTTGGGGGGGTTATCGCTGCGGGGGGTGGGGGTTGGGGCTGGGGGGAGTCAAATAAATACAAAGCAGATGCATGTTGACTAAATTCAAGCATTAAAGAGAAAACCATGTCTTCACTTTTATCTTTTTACACATTCATTTCCAAAATTTAATTGAAGGAGGAAAGGAAAAACAAAAGAAAACAGCAACAACAGACTAGCATGTTGACTACTTGAACATACATTTTGCTCTCCTTTCTTTCTGGCCAGCAAATTTCTCAATGACTCTCTGATTAAAATCAGTCATCTCAGTAGTGTCATGACGTTTGCATTGTTCAGTTAGATATTTGAGGTCTCTTACCCCCGTTGTTGTCCACAAAACTTCAGTACCGACACTTTGAAGAATTTGGTTTAACTGCTGCCATCTCTACGAAAGTGATCATCCTAACAAGGTTTTGGCGGAGTCGGAGTGACGGTATCGCCCGCGCACTTTCGCTTTAGTGGCCAAGAGCAGAAAGTTGAATGACAGGTGACAAGAACCAATCAGATTGGAAAAAATAACACGCATCCAATTCTGATTCGCCAGGGACAGATCTTTAAGAAACCAATTAGAGACCAGCTTCAGGTCACATGCTGCCCGTAGATTTTTGGACTCAGATAGACATCCATTTGTCCGGCGTCCCTCGTGCATGAAACCGCATGAAACATATTGAAGAACATATAAAATAGTTCATCGATCAAAGCCAGTTTTTATTAAATGCTGAGGCTCTTACTAACAGCCAGCACGTCGTATGAGTAAACTATTTTATTTTTATATCATTTTTGTATACATGTATATTTCTGGAATTTTGATGGGGGCGGCGCCCCAGTGCCCTCTATTGACAAGCCGCCAACGTCTCGAAAAACGTGCACGATAATCGTCCCGGTGTGCACAGGCCTTAAAAGTGATCAGCAGATCATTATTTTCAATGATTGTCTGTTTTTATTTATTAGGACAGGAAATGATGGAGAGAGGGAGGGGAAAGGAATTTAATCTCACAAACTGGGTTCTAACATGCAGCGCTTGTATCTGAATGCTAAACGCTGGACTGAGCTCCAACATCAGCAGTCACTTTTGATAATGTGATTATTCCATGTTTTACTATATGACTGAAAGTAAATGAAAGTTTGTGCACTAACCAATCAACCTGCCTTTGCTTTGCAAGGTTTGAACCAGTTCAACAGGGTGCTAAGAAATATATGTGAAATATGTCCAATGTCCTCCTCTACTGAATGACATGACGTAAAGGCCAAGTTTGGTAACCCATACTCGGAATTTGTCCACTGCATTTAACACATCCAAGTTAGTGCACACAGATAAGGAGCAGTGAGTAGTGGACACACACACACACAGTGGGTGTCACTCTTGGCATCTATGGTTCCATGAAGAACTTTTAACATCCATTGAACCTTTCCAACACACAAAAGATTCTTTGTGATGGAAAAAAAAAAAGATTCTTTAGATTTTTTTAAAGAATTATTCATCAAACGGTTATTTGGGGAACTGAAAATGTCTGAAAATGAAAACATTTTAGGGTGGTGTACCTCCTGAGGCATTTAACCCTTTCTTCCACTTTGTGCAGTCACACCTTTTCCATAAAGGGGAAAAAAAAAGTGCCCCTTAAATTGATTTTCATGTGCTAAGGCAGCATGCAACCTATCATGCATGCTAATTGTGTGGATGCAGCCAGTTGTCACGTATTTGACCTTTTACGACACTACCATTTTCCTGTTTTTACACTAAAAGCGTAATTTTGCCTGTTAAAAATACATTGTAAAGTTCATTTAAGGTGAGGTGGAATTAAATGAACGGCAGAACTATGCGCAACCCCTCTTTCACCTTTCATACCCCAGTTTGGGGACCACTGTTCTATGGCATCACTGTGAAAACCTCGTTTTGGAATCTTTTTCTTCAACAGCGTAGGCTAAATAAAAGTTTTCAACTCAACTAGTCAAAAATAAAGGAGTTAGGGATTTTAGCAAAGGCTTTTTCTACTTTTAAGCTCTTTTCCAAAAGCTGTGCTCCTGTAACATACTGCTCTGAGACAGAAGGTTTAGGATCCAAACGCAGCTTTATTAAAGGGAAATCCACACTCGTAGTCAACAAACAGGCAAGGGGTCATAACAAGTAATCAGTCCAATTAGGCAAACAAGACAGGAGCGACAGGCAAACAGGTAATCCACGGAACAGGCAAGAAATCCAAAAACCAGAGCCATGACACCAGGGAAACCGCTCAGAAATGCAGTAATACAACAAACAAGACTTCGCCATTAATGATAGAGTGAACATGGTTTATATAGGCTGGGGTAATGGGGTAATGAGGTGATGAGACACAGGTGCAAACAATGAGTGATGATGAGTCCGGGCAAAGGATTATGGGTAATGTAGTTTGTGATGGAGTGACAGTCCAGGGTAGAGTGCCCTCAGGTGGTAATCAGGGGCACTCTCACTTGTGATTGTGACAGCTCCTGACAAGAATGCTGCATAGTTTTGCTGTCTTCTAAGATAGCCTTTTTGTCAAAATTCAAATGGGGCGTTTACATATAGCGATGAAGGCGAGCTAAGCAGAATTAAATGATACAAATATACATGTATTTTATTCAATGCAGCAAGAGTCAATTTAAAAATAGTGCTTTTAATTAAAAATGGACAATTTTACCCATATCCTGAAGCAAACTCTGCTTTAATCCATTGTTTTTAGCATGTGTTCCTGCCTACATGTATACAGAGTGTTTCAAATAAATTTTTATTAGGATGTTGGCTTCCTATGTTGCCAGCTGACATGGCAAGGCAGCTCCCTTGGTTTTAAACCGTTTCAATTTAGGTTAGCTTTGTGTGGCAGAAACGTCAAGGACAGATGAACAAGTGATAAAATCTCAGGAATGAGATGTATGAAGCAGCTTTAGATTATGATGTTCAGTCATTTCTACTTTTCATAGAATCTTTGAATTTGAATGAAATGATTATGACAGCAAAACCCAAACTGGCACTTAACCTGATATCAATTTCTTTGGCAAATTTTGTTAATATTTTTCTTTCGAATATATTAGTGCTGTCAATTGATTAAATAAAATTAACTAAATGATCGCACATTCAACTACTTTATCTGGCACCAAGATGTTAGCAGCAGATCCTTTAAGTTCTCTAAGTTGCGAGGGGGGGCATCCATGGATCGAATTTGTTTGTTCAGCACATCCCACAGATGCTCAATTGGATTGAGATTTTTGATTAATTTGGAGGCCAAGTCACCACCTCAAACTCGTGCTCCTCAAACCATTCCTGAACCATTTTTGCTTTGTGTCAGGGCGCATTATCTGCTGAAAGAGCCGCAGCCACCAGGGAATACCATTTCCATGAAAGGCTGTACATGGGCTGCAACAATGCTTAGGTAGGTGGTACGTGTCAAAGTAACATCCACATGGCAGGATCCAAGGTTTTCCAGCAGAACATTGCCCAAAGCATTACACTGCCTCCGCCGGCTTGCCTTCTTCACATAGTGCATCGTAGTGTCATGTGTTCCCCGGGTAAGCGACACACACACACCCGGCCATCCACGTGATGTAAAAGAACACATGATTCATCAGACCAGGCCACCTTCTTCCATTGCTCCGTGAACTGATGCTCACGTGCCCACAGTTGGCGCTTTCAGCATGGGCACCCTGACTGGTCTACGGATATGCAGCCCCATACGCAACAAACTGTGATGCACTGTATATTCTGACACCTTTCTATCAGAACCAGCATGAACTTCTTGACCAATTTGAGCTACAGCTTGTCTGTTTGATCGGACCACATGGGCCAGCCTTCGCTCCACACGTGCTGATCGGTGTGTGTGTGTATATATAAAAGCAAAAAAAGTAATAACAATTGCAGTTGCTTTGCCATCAACACACTCTCTCATATATGCGAGGTAAAATCTTTTATTAAAACTGCTCAGAATCATTAATTACTGGAGAAAGGCAATTAATATCTCACCCAGCCTGAATAATGAGGGACAGTGGAGTCTCATACTCACCAATCATAAATTCATAAATGATACCTGTCTCACCCTTGTCCTGGCCAAGGATACCGAGGCCTAATCATTCCACAACCACCGTCAGCAGCCGTTCTTCATCACTGTTCTGCCTCTAACTCTGCAATCAGCGCAAACACAGTAATTGGTACAGTACAGTCTTCAAGGAGAGTTGTTATTTCAGAGGAAACGTTGAGCTTTGGGAAAAGAGATGGAAGCAGAACTGACTAGAGTCTAGACTATAGTCCAATTATATTGAGTGCGCACTTTCATATCTCAGGAGATTGAATAGAGTTCTTGTTGTTTGGTTTAAGTATCAGGTTGGATTCAAAATGTTCTCCTAAAAGACAAAATAGACACAAATTAGAGTTTTTCTTTAACACTGAGCAGGTCTGTTTAATGAAGTATGCAACTTGTACTGTAGAGAGCTATTAGTGAATAATGAGGATAAAATTGCATTACGCTGCTCATTTGATTTGATATTTCTCATTTTAAGAATTTATTGAGAATTTTTGGGAGTTTTCGATTGCAGACTTAAAGTTACGTTTCCATTCGGCTCAACTTGATTCACAACAGAAACAGTTTTTGAGATTGCAGAATTAAGATTGATAAAATTAAGAATGAACAGCGCAAAATGTCTTTGTTACGTACAATCAAATGCTTGGTGCTCTTCCAGATTCTCATCTTCAATGGGATGTATTTACGATACCGTTGTTGGCATTGTTACTATTTGGAAGCTCATGAAACATGAAAGGGTCTTCAGATTTGGTTTCCTTTCTTTGCTCCAATTCTTATGACAGCCCCTGAACTCAGTGTGTCCTGGCAGGCATCCTCCATTCAGCTTAACAATAGAAACACGTGAGCTTTTTGGTCCAGACAGTGGGATTAAGCTGTGCATGTCTGAATGGGGCACAATGACAGCAGGTCTGTGTAAATATATTCTGGGCTACAGTATCTTAATCCTGTTGTGTGTTTCCGCGTGCTTGAGTGGAAACATTACACTGAGCAGTGAGCACTTAGGCCATAAACATGCCTACGCAAGTATGCAAATGCAGAACGTTTAGCCAAAGCATTGCAAACGTAGTCCATAGTACAGTATTGTACATACTACATTATTGATTTAATGCGGTGATAACAAACCTCAAACCTGTTAAAGTGATAGTTTCCCCCAAAAATGAAAAATCTGTCATTTACTCACCCTGACGTCGTTCCAAACCCATAAGAAGTAATAAAATCTGAGAGGTTTCTGTTCCTCCATTAAAAGTCTATTCAACCAAAACTCTGATGCTTCATAAAGTGATAGTAACAGAAATCCATATGAATCGACTGGTTTAATCCAAGTGTTCTGAAGAGACATGAACGCTTTATATGATGAACAGATTTAATTTAGGCTTTTATTCACATGTAAACATTGATCAGCGAACACAAACAGAAGCTCAACTGTACTTTCTTGACATGAGAGTGAACTTCATTGGTTCTCATGTGTCAATCAAACATTCTAGGGCTTCCATTTGCCTACTTAGGATTATATGTTCACTGATCAGTGTTTATATAAAAGCCTAGTCATACTTTAGATTAGGGTACAATTCTCAGTAACTAATTAGCTATTAACTATGACCTTTACCTCAATAAACTCCTAATTACTGCTTATTAATAGTTAGTATGGTAGTTGTTAAAGGAACATACCACTATTTTTGAAAATAGGCTAATTTTCCAGCTCCCCTAGAGTTAAACAGTTGAGTTTTACCGTTTTCCAATCCATTCAGCCGATCTCCGGGTCTGGCGGTAGCACTTTTAGCATAGCTTAGCATAGATCATTGAATCGGATTAGAGCGTTAGCATCTCGCAAAAAAAAAAAAAAAAAAAAGATATTCAATGTAGTTGACTCTTCTGTAGTTACATTGTGTACTAAGACTGATGGAAAATGAAAAGTTGCGATTTAGGAACTATAATCTCATTCCTGTGTAATAATCAAGGAACTTTGCTGCCGTATCATGGGTGCAGCCACGCAATGATATTATGCAGCGCCTGAAAATAGGCTAACTTCCGTCAACATAACCAATGTAACAACCTGCTATACTTGGCTTGCACAGGGAGCGTGCTGGGGACTAATTTCAGGCGCTGCGTAATATCATTGCACCGCTGCACCCATGGTACGGCAGTAAAGTTCCTTGATTATTACGCAGGAATGAGAGTTTAGTTCCTAGCCATATTTGTCTAGAAAGTCGCAATATTTCATTTTCCGTCGGTCTTAGTACACGATGTAACTACAGAAGAGTCAAGTTTTAAATAGGGAAAATATCGAAACTCTTTGGTCACTTTTGAGCGAGATGCTAACGGTCTAATCCGATTCAATGATCTATGCTAAGCTATACTAAAAGTGCTACCGCCAGACCCGGAGAAACGGTAAAACTTAACTGTCTAGCTCTAGGGGAGTTGGAAAATGAGCCTATTTTCAAAAATAGAGGCATGTTCCTTTAAATTGAGGTATTGGGTAGGATTAAGGGATGCAGAATATGATCATGAGGAATAAGGCATTAATATGAGCTATATAAGCACTAATAAATAGCCAATATCCTAGTAATATGCATGCTAATAAGCAACTAGTTAATAGTGAGAATTGGACCCTAAACTAAAGTGTTACTAAAAGGTAAGGTTTTATATTTCCTTGAAGGTCTGTAAACTCCTTTATTCTTGAACTCTAGCAACTTACCTATAGTTTTGTTTGCAAACAGACAGAAAAAGACAAAAGAAACCCACAATACTCAGAGGAACAGAAATCGCCCACTTAAAGGTATGCTCCGTGTATTGTTTCAGTTTAATTATGAATGATCCTGGGGGTCTTCCTCTTTTTCCTGACCCGATGTGGCCCTCATAAATATTCTCTCTCAAGTGCTCCCATAAATCCTCCTTTGCAACCCTTCAAACTTTAGATCCTAGTGTAGTATCGATATAGCAACAGAGAACTGATACAACATTTAGCATTGCTAAGGATCTAATCCTATAATTGGTTTAGGGTGTGTTTACATGACAACGATGTGCTAAAAACGTAAACGGTTTTCCTTCGCATTTTTCACATATACAGACAACAATATTGTCAAAATATTGTCTAAAACCGTTGTATTCTGCTGCCAGGCCACTAGTTGGCGATGTCACTTTGTAAAGAAATACTACACGCTTATAGACATGCATGCACATGATGTCACCGTTTTCGCAAATTTGCGTTTTTGTAGTTTACAAAACTACAAAATGCCGTTGTTGTGTAAACGAATGGCCAAAATGCATAAAAAGTTTTTGAAAACACGCTCACAGGAAGTGGCCGATTTTGTTGTCATCTTTAACTCTTGACATCATTTCTTATGGCTTCACATAAAATGAAATGCAGAGAAGGGAGATGTCCGTTAAATCGTGTGATTTCAGACTCAAGTCAACAGCTTCTGTGACAGCAAACAAGCTATTTAAATGAGATCAAGAGTGCTCTGACGGCACCGTGGTAATTACATTACCCAGCTGCTAAACTGCGGCTTCACTCTCCACACTACGTCTAAACAAACATCATTACCCACAATCCCATCAAACAAGGATTTTGTATCTTTGACATCTCTCTTCCTTCTTGTTTTCGCAGTTATACTTTAAGCCAGCTGTTTTAAGCAATAATTTAGGCAGTTGTTTTTAGCTGGTGTTTTCAGAAGCAAAGCATTTTGCCCCTGACAGATGTTCCAGATGTTGTGCAGTAAACATTAGGAGCTGACTGAGGGATATATTTAATATTTACAATATACTTGATATCATTATATTGGCACTAAACAATTAACCAATATTGTGAAAGTGCAATATTTTTTTTGATGATTTAGCTTCATAAATCCTGTTATCTTTTAATCAGTGTTTTTATCAGTTTGACACTGTCCATTTCATTGAATCAGATAAAAACACTGATTCAAAGATTTTCTTTGACCCTGTCAACAATGCCATTGAAGTAAAAAATGTTGCAACATATTACTAATTATTATGTTGGGTAAATTTGTATTTTATTTTAATCGATTCTGTTTACAAACTGATAACAATAAGTCTCAAAATCGAATAGTATCCTGTTTTCAGTGAATGAATGGAACACTACCATCCAGTAAATCGCAAGATTTAAATCGCAAAAAGTTTTGTGCTTTGTTACTGTTGTATGCAACAAAGTCTCACATTTCAAATTCTGTAGATTTAATACGAAATTCAACAAATACATACCGTTTTGTCGCTGTTTAATGCCGTCACAGATTTCTAAAGTGCCTCAGTTCAAGAGAAGCGGCAGCGCGAAGCGCACGTGAACTGATCATCTCCGCTTTAATACCTGTTACAACCTTTTTACTGTCTATGGTTACAACGCAAAATAAACATGAATGAACACTGAAGGTATGTTAAAAGATACAGTACATCTTAGCCTACTGATATCCGTATCTCATGTTTCATGTAATCGCCCAATCAATGTTTCGACCGTAGCTTGTAAACAATTTCACATAACGTCACATTTACCTCAGAAACACCATATCCAGTATCCATAAACTCGCTAGTCAGCTGGATAAATGACTCAAGAGAGGAGCATTTTGCTAAATTAATCCGTCAAGTTGACAACCACATTTTAAATGTGTATAGTCCATTTCAAAAAACGAATTGGATTAGAAGTATAATTATGTATTTGCAAAGTTAGTATTAAAATTGAATAATTGTAAAAACTTCCTTGAGTTACATGTTTGTAACAAATCAGTTCATTTGAACCTTCAATAAGCTATTATACACTCTAAAAAAAAAGGTTCTATATGGCACCAAAAATGGTTCTTCAGCGTAATCATAGGGGAACCACTTTTGGTGCTATATAGCACCATATCTTAACATGTTCTGTATATGGTAGCGGTGCTATATAGCACCTTAGTTAGCGGTGCACTCTAAAAAAAAAGGTTCTATATGGCACCAAAAAAGGTTCTTGGCTCGTAATCATAGGGGAACCTTTTTTAGTGCTATATAGCACCAATTTTGTGCCCCGTTTACACGATGGGAAAACGCAGATATTTCCCTGCGTTTTGGCCTGTCATTTACACGAAAACGCTGTTTTTATCCCAGAAAACGATTATTTCTAAAAACTCCGGCCAAAGTGGAGATTTCTGAAAACGCCGGGTATTTGTTGCTGTGTCAACGGGGAGAAACAGGGTTTTAGGTTCTCAAACGTCACATTATGCGCCAGAAAATGCTTACGTCATGTGAGCGCCCTATGTTTGTTTGATCATGGATGCTGTTAAGGTGGTACTCATTTTTACTTCTGTGCAAACGCTTTTGGCCTGTTTGCATTTGCAAACACAACTGCTGTACTATATCGAGGAGCAGAGGCGAAGGAGTACACGAAGGTCAGCATTTTTACAGCAGCTTTCCCTTCCAAGGAACAGGAAGTCGATCGTGCTATTCGTTGTTGTCGATTTTGAGGATTCTGATTGGCTTGCATGGCTTTATCCTTCTCCCTACACTGCCACCCATAGGTTTGGCATAGTTATGATGGCGCTCGGCGGCGTATTTATGCGGGTTGATGTAAACGACAACTTTTTTAAAAACGTTGTTGTGTGCACGATGTTATTTTTGAAAACGGAGGCGGGGAAATATTCGGTTCTCTAAATACCCGGCTATGTGTAAACATGTCCTTGGTGCTTCAGTGGTTCTTCAGCGGTTCTTCAGAGGTTCTTCACCGGTTCTTTGACTAAGGTGCTATATAGCACCTCTGAAGAACCGCTGAAGAACCACTGAAGCACCAAAATTGCTGCTATATAGCACTAAAAAAGGTTCCCCTATGATTACGAGCCAAGAACCTTTTTTGGTGCCATATAGAACCTTTTTTTTTTAGAGTGTGCTATATAGCACCTTAGTCAAAGAACCGGTGAAGAACCTCTGAAGAACTGCTGAAGAACCACTGAAGAACCAAAATTGCTGCTATATAGCACTAAAAAAGGTTCCCCTATGATTACGAGCCAAGAACCTTTTTTGGTGCCATATAGAACCTTTTTTTTTTAGAGTGTGCTATATAGCACCTTAGTCAAAGAACCGGTGAAGAACCTCTGAAGAACCGCTGAAGAACCACTGAAGAACCAAAATTGGTGCTATATAGCACTAAAAAAGGTTCCCCTATGATTACGAGCCAAGAACCATTTTTGGTGCCATATAGAACCTTTTTTTTTTTTTTTAGAGTGTAGTAATGTACTACTACCAACTGACTCCCATGGTTAGTTTACAGCATTACAGCATTTATTTCCTTGAGAACATTTGCCATGTACCGTACCTGATAAATATCCAAAATAATCAATATCGAATCGAATCGAATTGGAATAGAATCAAATCGCAAGCTTATGAATCGAATCATGAAATTTATGTCAATACACAGCCCAGTCAATATTTTTAGATACAATTTTTTTTTCACAAATCGCCCAGTCCTGCTGCGTACTAACATAAATATTCTATTAATTGTCTATAATTAACCATTTACTGGCTCAGGCTTTGGTTGCTTTTGATACCAATACGAACAAAGATTTAAACGATGCAGCAGTATTGGAGCTCACAGTGGCTCCTGATTACAGCCACCTGCAAACACATTATGCTTTTCTGTTATACAGGGCAACAGAACTCTTTGCCAAATGGAAGTTCATTTACACTCAATTATCCACCAACAAAAAATATGTTATTTTTACAGAATCCAGTGTTTGCATCAGTTTTTCGATGGGTATAATCCACAGATTGGAGACAGAGAGGGTCTGCATATCGGGTAGAAGAGGAATACAGATGCGTATGCGGTATGAATGTGAATATATATAGATGTGTTTACCGTAAAGTGTGTGTGCGGGAGAAGGAGTGATTGGCCTATTCCATCATAATCAGACACCCAAAATTCAATTCTATTCTCCTCTGCGTCTCACCATCTTGTCGAGATGCTGGATTGTTGTTGATGTATCTCCTCATTTTAGCTGCTGATGGGATTGTCCTCTGTTGTAACATCTTAATTAGGTGAAAAAAATGCAGGGGAATTGCATTTAGCATGCGTCGGAGGGTGTTGTGTACCAGTACAGGAACCCCCAAGACGGATGATTCCTGCTGCTAAAATGCATCAAAACAGAGATGTCATTTTGTCTAACTTGATATTCATAGCCTATTTATAACCTGTATCTGTTTGTGACCTGTCTCAGTGTGCTGGATACAAATATGGCTGCCAGACATTTATCTAGATTTTATGACTCACTTAAAGTGAATGTGAAATCAAAATTGACGCCATTTACTCTCTTAATGCACATTTCTGGTCTTATTGTGAAAGATTCATTGGTGCATTTATTGCATCTCTGGCAATAAATATTCCTGAAGTGCACATTGCTTACTTAGGATGCACAGGATGCCAGATAATTTATACAACAGTCAAATAGCTTTAACTAGGCAATGTTTCTGCAAACTAGCATTCAATCATGGCTCCTTTCCGATATGAATCATTACTGATAATAAATACTCCTGATGTGCGCGTTGCTTATTTAATTTCATAGTTATCCAACCTATTGGCTCTTGAAACTAGTGCAAGTTATGATTGAATTTAGCGACTGAATCTCTTGAAATTTAATTGAATACTTGTGACATAAAATACACCAAAACTAGCTTGAAATGTGCAGGAGACATCTGCATTTCCCCAAGAGAGCTCTTCCTCCGTTGTTTTAACTCAGTATATAGAAGAGCAGAAATATTCAGCGGCGCATCAGATAAGGTCTTAAATCCCTTTTAGTGCCGTGTAATTCCTATGAGTATGTGCTGTTCAGTTTTTATTAAATCTATATTTGGTGTGTTGCCTGCGGACCCAAAGAGAAAATTATGCTCAATTAAATTAGTCATGTTGAAACCTCTAATTAGCCGTGTTCCCTGATAAGAAAACCCAATGTGAGATACGGCATTTAACCTCATCTCACCCCGATGCTGTAAATCTCAATCCACCCCAATTCACACAGCGATCGCATCATCAGGGAGGCGACTCCCACGGTGATTTGTAAGTCTTATGTAAATGTTGAGGAATCATTACCATCGTACAAGTGATGAAGTCGAATGATTGGTGATGGCATCAGAAATCGGAGCGTGGCTATGGGTGGGCAGGACCAACCCAAAAGGGCTGTCTGCACACGCAATAGAAATTAGGCTAAATTATAGCTAAATTATGCATACTGAATGCTTAGTTGTAAAATTCTGATTGTAAGATTCCATTTTCATTGAGTTAAAATTTTGGTAGCAAACAAGACGCAGAATCATAATTCACATTTGAATGTATGGAAATAGATACAGTAATAGATTAGAAAAAATGGATAATGTGTAGCTATAATATAGATAGATAGATAGATAGATAGATAGATAGATAGATAGATAGATAGATAGATAGATAGATAGATAGATAGATAGATAGATAGATAGATAGATAGATAGATAGATAGATAGATAGATAGATAGATAGATAGCGGTAGATAGATAGCGGTAGATAGATAGATAGCGGTAGATAGATACCGACCGACCGACAGACAGAAGACAAACAGATAGATAGATAGATAGATAGATAGATAGATAGATAGATAGATAGATAGATAGATAGATAGATAGATAGATAGATAGATAGATAGATAGATAGATAGATAGATAGCGGTAGATAGATAGCGGTAGATAGATAGCGGTAGATAGATAGCGGTAGATAGATAGATAGCGGTAGATAGATACCGACCGACCGACAGACAGAAGACAAACAGATAGATAGATAGATAGATAGATAGATAGATAGATAGATAGATAGATAGATAGATAGATAGATAGATAGATAGATAGATAGATAGATAGATAGATAGATAGATAGATAGATAGATAGATAGATAGATAGATAGATAGATAGATAGATAGATAGATAGATAGATAGATAGATAGCGGTAGATAGATAGCGGTAGATAGATACCGACCGACCGACAGACAGAAGACAAACAGATAGATAGATAGATAGATAGATAGATAGATAGATAGATAGATAGATAGATAGATAGATAGATAGATAGATAGATAGATAGATAGATAGATAGATAGATAGATAGATAGATAGATAGATAGATAGATAGATAGATAGATAGATAGATAGATAGCGGTAGATAGATAGCGGTAGATAGATACCGACCGACCGACAGACAGACAGAAGACAAACAGATAGATAGATAGATAGATAGATAGATAGACAAACAGATAGAAAGATAGATAGATAGACAGACAGAAGATAGATATATAGATAGACAGACAGACAGGCAGACAGACAGAAAGATAGACAGACAGACAGACAGACAGACAGACAGACAGACAGACGGATAAAAGCATCCTTCAAAGCATGTGCTTCGATACTGCATGAATCATGAAGGACTTGAAAGTCTTGCTGTAAAAGAAGAGGAGGACCTTCGTGTCTTGAGATAAAACCTGAAGAGCAGATGAATGCCGAGCAAAAGGGTCTCGGTGAGGGAAGTGGAATCATCCATCATTAGCTACAAACAGGTTGATAGCAGAGCTACACAGGGCTAATTAGCTGAATCAGTTTTTCGACAGAAAAACTGACTCAGAGCCAATGGTCCGGTCCTATCTCAGCCGACCAGGTGAGGAGACAGTTGGTGTAATCTTCGCAAAGGAATCTGCCCCAGGGTGTAGAAGATATGCTCCAGTCAGCTGTGTTGGGTGATTCAGGCCTGCTTTTCCCTCCCAGTGAAGTCTGCAGAAGGTGCCCCAGGTCCGGAAGACATCCTGCAGTGTTCGTCTTAGCAAACCTAAAGACTACACACCAGTTGCTCTTCCTTCACACGTCATTAATATCGTTGATATGTTGGTCCTGAAGTAGCTCCGTCCCCTAGTCACAGACCATCTGGACCCGCTGCTGTTTGCTTACTCCGCAGAAGTAGGTGTAGATGACAGATTTACATACTTAAATGCCTCGATTATAAAACGCTTGTATGATTTGATTTCATTCTAAATGCCATGGATTTGATACTGTTTTGACATTTGAGGCTGTATTAATATGTAAAAACTGATGTGGACGTGTTCCTGTACATTACTCCAAAATAAGATTAAGGGTTTTTTTTTTAATGAAATGAATACATTTATTCAGCAAGGATGCATTAAATTGAAAAAGTGACAGTAAGGATTCTGTTTCAAATAAATGCTGTTTTTTTAACTTTCTATTCATCAAAATGTATCATGGTTTCCAAAAATCTACAACCCTACGTTTTAGCAATAGTAATAGGCTTAATTTGTAATGGCATACTTGTATTCTATCATATAATTGGCAGCAATGGTAAGAAGAGTATGTTATACTTCTAGTATGCTATTCCAAGTTCAGCCATGGTAATGCTCCCTTAGCAAACACTACTGATAAATGTGTGTCATAAGCCCCCAAGTCCACTTCACAGGCAGATTCCAAACTTTTTGTCTCTGGAGACCAGTAAAAGCAGAAGAAAATAGATTGTGGTGGCACATACGCAAGGGGGAGAGAGAGAGAGAGAGGAATAGAAGGGCTATAATTTGAACGTAGGAGAGGGGGAAAACGTTTCTTGTGCAGTGAGTTGAAGTGAGAGAGAGAGAGAGAGAGAGAGAGAGAGAGAGAGCGACTACAGAGACCCGTTTGTCTGAGTTTGAAGAGCTGCACTCCGCCATTAGGACATTTTTTGGGTTAATGCAATGAGCAGACCTGCATGATGTGACCACAGGGGGCCTCTCACACTGCCTCAGGGGTCACCAGGGGCCCCTCCAGGCCATGCAGAACTCGGAATGGCATCATGGATCGTCCCAGGCTGCCAGCTTAATGCTAGGCCAGAGTAATTTGTATTTGGTCAGCTTCTGGAAAAGCAGCTAATTAACTCTGTCATTTATGGCTAAAAAGTTGACTAAACGAGAGGCCGAATGGCTGGAAACTCTCTGAGGGACAAACGGAGAGACATGTAGCTCAGCAAGACACTTCTTATTTAATTAGCCTCATCTAATTTCTCTCTCTCTCTCTCTCTCTCTCTCTCTCTCTCTCTCTCTCTCTCTCTCTCTCTCTCTCTCTCTCTCTCTCTCTCTCTCTCTCTCTCTCTCTCTCTCTCTCTCTCTCTCTCTCTCTCTCTCTCTCTCTCTCTCTATTTCCAACCAGTCTCATTGTTTTTTTACTTGCATGTTTCGCAACACTTTCAAGTGAGTGGCACTTAAGTTTTTCAGTTTTATCTGAAGCTGAGGTGGCCGGGACAGCTTAACGGCCTGCAACTGAAGAAAACATCTTCATCAGTTTGACAAGAAATACTGCAAATACTCACAATGTTACCAAATACAGAAACATGCTACAAATACTTACAATGCACATACGATCAGGATGTGTAAATAAACGAAAAGCTCACCTTTCAGGTCATCGACAACACCACTGATGAGTAGACACTGAACAATAAGCCGTCCCAGCCAGTTTTGTCACTTGTTGGGTCCCCTTGAAACATTTCCTTTTTGATCTGTGCTATTTGCAGCGCGTTTTTTTTTATTCAGTTGTGTTGTGAGTATTTGCAGAGCGTTTCTGTGTTTGGTTGCATTGTGAGTATTTGCAGAGCGTTTCTGTATTTGGTTGCGTTGTGATTATTTACAGAGCGTTTCTGTATTTGGTTGCGTTGTGAGTATTTGCAGAGCGTTTCTGTGTTTGGTTGTGTTGTGAGTATTTGCAGAGCGTTTCTGTATTTGGTTGCGTTGTGAGTATTTGCAGAGCGTTTCTGTATTTGGTTGCATTGTGAGTATTTGCAGCACATTTCTGTATTTGGTTGCATTGTGAGTATTTGCAGAGTGTTTCTGTGTTTGGTTGCGTTGTGAGTATTTGCAGCACATTTCTGTATTTGGTTGCATTGTGAGTATTTGCAGAGTGTTTCTGTGTTTGGTTGCGTTGTGAGTATTTGCAGAGCATTTCTGTGTTTGGTTGCGTTGTGAGTATTTGCAGCACATTTCTGTATTTGGTTGCATTGTGAGTATTTGCAGAGTGTTTCTGTGTTTGGTTGCGTTGTGAGTATTTGCAGAGCATTTCTGTGTTTGGTTGTGTTGTGAGTATTTGCAGAGTGTTTCTGTATTTGGTTGCATTGTGAGTATTTGCAGAGTGTTTCTGTGTTTGGTTGCGTTGTGAGTATTTGCAGAGCATTTCTGTATTTGGTTGTGTTGTGAGTATTTGCAGAGTGTTTCTGTATTTGGTTGCATTGTGAGTATTTGCAGAGCGTTTCTGTGTTTGGTTGCGTTGTGAGTATTTTCAGCATGTTTCTGTATTTGGTTGCGTTGTGAGTATTTGCTGCGCGTTTATGTATTTGGTTGCGTTGTGAATATTTGCAGAGTGTTTCTGTGTTTGGTTGCATTGTGTGTATTTTCAGCATGTTTCTGTATTTGGTTGCGTTGTGAGTATTTGCAGAGTGTTTCTGTATTTGGTTACATTGTGAGTATTTGCAGAGTGTTTTTGTATTTGGTTACATTGGCCCTCATTTATCAATCTTGCGTAGAAACGGGCGTATATATTGGCGTAAGATTATGCTTACACTCCTCTCACCGCCTGATTTATGAAAGTGTGCGCACCTCTGAAATCCAGGCGTACGCAATACCTGCCCTTGATAAATGCCGCGGCTGAAAACGATCGTCATTAGAATAACACGCCCCTATATATTCAAGTCTCTGCCTCCCCCACGCCCTCATTTTACGCCATGGACACTCGGAAGACGGCATAGAAGCGAAACTTCTCTGACGTGGAGATCGAGACCATCACCAGGGAAGTGGAAAAAAAACTAAATTGTTTTATTTGGGAGTTTAAAGAGTGGGATTAAAGGCGCCCACAAAAAGTTGTAATGCTGGAAATCCAGTTTAAATAGCTGTTTGGATGAGAAATTACCTATCACAATTCATTATTTTACAGCACGTGTTTTGAAATAATTAGCATTTAATTTCGTATCACATCACATGTATTGGGGTGTACAATAGTCATGATGATGTGATGTGGCGTACCATTCATTCACATTAATATAATTGCATGACAATTTGTAAGATTATTATTATTATTATTATTAAGATTTGTATTATTAATTACGCTTATTGTTATTTAGAAGAAGAATGTCGTTATTATTATTATTATTAGGGGCCAAGCACCGAAGGTGCGAAGGCACCTATTGAAACCGTATCCGTTCCTATTATTATTATTCTTCCGTTTCTTCTTCTTCCGCCACGAAGTCTATGGCAGCCCATAGAACCGTATGGTAAAAAGTTCTGAAATTTGGCACACTAATAGAGGACAGTCTGAAATGTCAACATAGCAAATTTGGAGTCTCTTACTCATTTCCTCTAGCGCCACCATCAGTCCAAAGTTTGACTCATGTTTATGCTAATAACTTTTGAACCATAAGGGCTAGAAACAAAATTCTTTTTTCCTCTGATTCCTTGGCTCAAGCCGATTCGATTGCACTCTATGACGTCATTTTCCGTCATAATAATTTTCCCGCCATTTTGAATTTTCCGAAAAACCTACTTTTGCGAACTCGTCCTAGACGGTTCATCCGTTTTGCACAAAATTTGAACCAGATCATCTTCAGACCATGCTGACAAAAAATCTTGCAAATCAAGTTGATTCGTTAAATCGTTTTTTATAAACGCGCAAACAAATTTTATGTAGCGGTTGCAAAAACACACTTAAGGCAATATCTCCACAACGCTTTATCGTATTCAAACCAAACTTGGTGCATGTCATCACAAGCATGATTTGAGGCAACATGCAGCGTTTCGGCGCAGCGCCACCTACTGGTCCGGAGATACAAAAAATGGCTATTTTTGCTTATAACTTCTGAACTCTTTGGTCAAAAATCATAAAAGTGGTCTCGTTAGATTCAGGACGTCATGTCGAGTCGTCTGATATCCAATTTTACCATATCGGCCATTTTGGCTGTCGGCCATTTTGAATTATGTGCTAAAATGCTGTATTTTATGATCGCATGAACGGATTGTTACAAAACTCAGTATGGGTCATCAGCACGATGTCCTGAAGTAGCCTGAGAAGTTTCGAAACAGCGCCACCTAGTGGATAATTTTTTTTTTCAAATGCTTATAACTCTGGGTGAAATTGACTTATTTTCATGGGAGTCACTTTTTTTGTCTCCTGAATCCTCACCGAGTCCAACAATACCAGACTTGCTAGGTTTCGGCATACGGTTTGTGCAGCGTTGTAATTTAGCGCTTTAAAAACATTAGCTGATATCTTCGAAACCGCTAGTCCGATCGAGACGAAACCAGCGTCAGAAGTTCGGAAACATAGGTCGATAGCTATACACTAATACCCAAATGTCAAAATATTGATAGTAAGGGGGTGTAAAATCCAATCAAAGTCAGGTGTCAGTCATTTTTCATGTGTTTTATTATATAAATGTCTATAACTCCAAAACGAAATTAGATATTTTCACCACAATTGACACAGACATGTATGGGCTCACTCCGAGGACACATAAAAGAAATGGTAGGATTGTGCCACTTGGTGGCGCTATAATAGAACAAAACATGAAATTCCCATTGACTACAATGCAGTATTATGATATAAAATGCTATACTTTACAAATGAATTGTTGTATCATTACGAAACTTGGTATGTACCATCAGCACCATGCCTTTAAGGTACTTAAAAGGTTTCAAAACAGCACCGCCATGTGGTCCATACTTATAATGAAAAGGCCTCTTGAGGCGAGATCTCTGCAATGACATATTGACACTATATTGACACCCTGCTTTGATTTATTGACACCAATCTTTGCATGTGTCATTGTTCCCTTATTCTGACCACACCACATCAATTTTGTAACTGTGCCACCTATTGGTTGAAGGTGATAAATCATTAAATCATTATTATTGACTGTATTTATCATTTTACAGCTGTTTTGCCTAAAATCACCTTAATAGGTCTTTAATTGCTCATTGCTGCGGTTGATCTGACATTGCCAGCCATTTTGGCATGTCTTGTCTTCTTCTTTGCGCTTGGCCCCGATAATGGCTGCTTGCAGCTATATTTATTTATTTTATTATTATTTAAAAGAAGAAGAATGTCATTTTTATTATTTTTTCAGTTTGAATTATTTTCAGTCCCAGTCCCTGAAACGTCAGGTAAAGAGCACAGGCTCGCAACTGGAGGGATACATATGCCTACAAATCAAATGCTTTGGTAAAGTCACACAAATTAAACCTTGAAGTCCATGTTGCACAAAAATAAACACTGAAGTTTATAATTACTATATCCCTATTCGCACGGGATTAGTAGCCTATATGGGGACCTCAGGTGATTTGTAATAATTGCAGAGAATGTCTGTGATATGTGAAGTAAAAATTCCCCCGCAAATGACCTACCATATTTCACCAAACACTGAGGTCCTGTGATAACATTAGTCCCGTGCGAATCGACATCTCTGTGTTTTGGCCGGGATTAGGCGGATCGTATATCATTTTTGCAAGGTTTTTGTGTCCTGTGCGCATTTCTATCTTTATCTTTCACAAAGAATGGCGCTAGGCTGCTTATAATGCGCACCGTTATGAATTCCCGTGCGGCCGCGCGGATTATACTTTCACTTTAGAATGAGCACCAATTTGGGAGCAAATTGCTTGAATGATGTGTTTAATATTATTCTTAATGAAAAACACAAAAACAGAACAGTACAATGACAACTCGCTTAAATGGGCACTTTTACATTTAGCTTTGAAACTGAATCTTCCGTCGTATACTGTTATTATTGCTCAGTTCAGTTTTTAATTGTGTCTGTTCTCTAACTGAACAAAATAATTTTTATTACTATAAAACAATCAAAATAATATCGATGGGGGGCATAGGAATTGCATAGGAATTGTTTTTCTGCGCATGTTTGCACTAACTCAAAACGTGCGTACACCACCTCCTGAGCTGGCGTAGGATTTGAGCGTGCCGTACGCCAACGTCCATATTGATAAATCTCAAAGTCACCGTGGTTTTGGGTGTACGCCAGGTGTATTTGGTTGTGAGTATTTGCAGCACGTGTTCGGGAATAAAGAATAAATGGTATGCATATTTGCCGTGCTGTCTGAGGAGAGGGCTCCGAGCTCGGTATATGGCCCGAACCCAGAGTATTCCCCCAGTATTCCTGGCTGTGGTAGGAACAAGTGAGGTGTCAGTGTGGTTGAGGGATGCAGAAAACTTTCTGAACTTTAATGAAACATCTTTTTTTCATTTGCATGTTTTCTTCAGTCTCTCAGCCACCGTATGAAACAGAGGAGCGTGAATCTGGCAACGTTTCATTACAATAGTTGTTGAATGTATCCAGTTTACTTTGTTACATGAAAAGCCATACACATGAAGCTGGCTATGGAATGCAAATGTCAAAATATATTAGTTTACAAATTATGCACTATGGTAATCACATTTTGTCATAACATAAGCCGCTATATATTGTGCAAAGAACCGCACAAACATAAGTCTTTTTTAATCCATAATCTGCCCCAGTAATCTTCAGTTGTGTGAAAAGGAATAAAAGTTGTTTTAGCACCTCTAGAAATAATTGTATTCATTTGGAAACTGCAGTGAAATGTATAGGTATGTTTTTGGAGCTTGGCAGAAATGTATAGAGGCACGTATTTCCAATTAGCCTTCCTATAGGTTGTCCATGCCCTTCATTTCCTGTTTTTATTTTCCTGTGCTTTAGCTCCAGCTTTGAATTACCAGTCATCAATGAATCCGCCTCAACTAATAGATTCATTTCTAGTGCTGCTATGTCCGGTTCTGTTATGAAACATCAAGGTCTATTTCTGCTTTATTCGCATGAGCGAAATGCATTTAGGGACTGCGGTAATTCTGAAAGGGTGGCAAGAGAGATGCTACACAAATAAATGCAGCCGCCCAGCTCTGGGATCTAATTAAGAAATGAAGCACAACATATAATTTAGCACCAAACAATGTGCAATTTCCCCTTCAACCTCTTAAATTGGTGTAAATGATGTCACCCTGATGGCCAACCGATCCGGCGGTAGGGGTTGATGTCAGGGTTATGAGTCCATTACTACTAACATCATCTACCCATTGCTCTCTGTGTATTGAAGCTTAAATGACTGGAATGGTGTGTGTTGAAGATGAGAAATGGGGGAATTATAGAAAATGAGAGAATGAAATAGAGAAAATAAGAGAAACAGTTTCGCAAAATTTGTGAAAATGAGAGTAAAGTCAAGTCATCTTTATTTATATAGCACTTTTTACAATGTTGATTGTTTCAAAGCAGCTTTACAGTGATAACAGGAAAATAATGCAATTAAGTTTGTTTCGGCTGTACAGCAGCACTAGAAGTAAATAGTCTCATAGTCCAGCTTAAGTAAGTTCAGTGATGGTTCATTTCAGTCGTAAAAAAGTTATTAATTTAGTTCATTCAGCTTCCAGCTCAGTTCAGTTCTCACACAATGGTGTCAATGCGGGCAGATCAAAAATGTTGTCTAAAATTTAGTGTCCGCAACTAAGCAAGCCAAAAGCCAAAGGCTGTGTTGTGGTCATGTCTAGGTGCAGGTCCACCATCTGATCTGGATAAGGCCCCGGATCTAGCTGACTACAGTAAACCTCGGGATAAACAGAGAGACTTAGGCCACATCCACACGAAGCCAGAGCTTTCAGAAGCCGGAGAAGAAGAGTTGTGGCTAGAAGGGGTACAGCAACGGTCGGAAGTGAGGCAAAATCTCACGATAAAATAACAATAAATAAATGTGCTACTTACCAGGTTGTGCTTTATTAACGCCTACACCTACCCTTACGATAATGCGAATACAGTAATTAAATGACGCAATATTGATGATGCAAGGGTGTCGGTTTCAGATTTATCCACTCTGGGACCCGGTTTAAAAAATATCGGTTTCATGCTCCCAAAACGCCGGATCTGTGTGGACAAAACACTGATACAGTACAAAAATTTTACGTTAACGCATCTCAGTGTGGACTAGGGCTGTCAACGAATATTCTAAATTCGAATATATATTCGAATAGTTTTTAAAAAACGAATTTCGAAGGGGAAAATTAATATTCAAATTTTAAAAAAAAGTGGAAAAAAAACCGCCCGCGATAGTAGAGGCGTGGCTGTCTGCTTTGCGAGTGGGCGCGCTAGCGGCCTGAAGCCTTGTTTTATACTTTCGCCTGGCTCCGCAGCGTGAGCCTTTACTGTCTATGGCGCGAGCCCCCGCTGACTGTGCGCGCTCCTCCCCAAACGGACGAGGCGTTTAGTTTATACTTGACCATTGTGCTATTCTTTGAAGCGACAGAGGGCGACTCGGAGTAATAGTTCTATAAACCATCAGGAAAAAGCGTAGAGAAGAAGTGGGCTAATGTACACAGGTGACGATATTTATTTTAGTACACTTCACCGAAAACCACACTACAAAAGAATCATGTAAAACAGATCAAAATAAACCTTGATATTACTTGTGACATGAGAACAAAATGTATGTAGAAATGTAATGTTAACTTGTACAACTAAATTTATGATCTCTTAAATGTTTCCTAATTTCACTAAACACTTTCGTGAGTTTTCACTTTGTTTCGTGAGCTTTTCTTTATTAAACGAGCTTGTTTATGCTTTTGTAGGCTCATTTTGTAAATATAAGCAACTAATTTGTATGTGCAAACTGGACCACCCTTACTTTGCATCGCCCGCCACAAGCTCTTTGTCTGCAACACGACAAGAGGCCGTAACGGAGAAATTAATTTCGTTCATTTGTAAGGACATGAGAGCGATCAGTGTGGTGGATGGGGCAGGCTTCAGGGAGTTCTGTCGAGCAGTGGAGCCGAGGTACCATAACCCTAACATTACTAAAGTGTAGGCTACTGTACTGACTGAATAGATATCGCATGAATAAAGGATAAATGCACTGCTTCCACTGGTTTGATTATTTACCGTTTCATGACAAGGAAAAGTTCCATGTTTACCACAGCACAGCTCACTCGGAGCGCTCAATATGCTGTAAAACTTCAATTAATATTTGTTTCAATCACTGAATAAAGCCTGCTATATTTGGGACAAGAGTCGCGACCTTAAATTGCTTGCACAAAACTCTTGATCAGCTCTCAAAATGTGTTTGTTCATTTAAACCATTATGCGCAGAGAGCGTGAGGGCGAGAGAGTGTGAGGTCTGCGTCTGCGGTCCATTAGTTGATTTACTTGATTTTGTGTAGGTAATACGTTGTCAAATATGTTTAAACTTAAATAGACCACCTATACAAGTAGTTATGTCTCTTTGTATTCATTTGTCCTGTTATTGACGTAATGCGCGTCATTGACAAAATGCGCAACCAGATGTTCGAATAGTTCGAATATTCGTGTTTTTTTTAGAGGGAATATTCGAACGTCATTTTTGAGCAATTTTGACAGCCCTAGTGTGGACGGGGCCTAATATTAGCGTAGATGCCAAATGAGTTTATCAGGTGTTATGGGAAGTCAGTCCCTCCAGAAAAACGTGATTATGCGATCGCGTGATTTAACGCATAATCAGCCAATGTCCGCATATTTATGCGGGGCCGCATTTTTTCAAATACGCCGCACTTTCGCCGCATAAATTGCCTATTTCCGCATGCAAAATATGCGGTGCTAGCATGATTTCATAATCCCCGCATTTTCGTTGCAAAAAAAGTAATATATATATATTAGCAGAAAGTTGAAAAATGTTCGTTTACTTCACACAAGAGCCGCCATTTCCGCCTATTGCCATGGGAACGTTTTGAAGTGACGTAATTACCCGGCGCGAACGTCATCGAAAAGCTGCAAACCCCGTGGAGAAACCATAGATATCGGTGAAACCATGATGAAGCACGCACATTCCCATTTGCCAACAAAAATAACAGCAAAAGACCGCGCAAAGCAGTTTCCCGGTGTGTTGACCGATTTCAAAACACAGCATCATGAAGCTTTGAAGCGTTATGAATCAGTGAGTCGATTCAGCGGTTTGGATCGCCAAAGTCACGTATTTCAGCAGTTTGACACGCGATCCGAATCATCAATCGACTCGCTGATTCATAGCATCATGATGCTGTGTTTTGAAATCGGTCATCATTATATAAGTCGTTATTTAGTCGTTATATCAAATGTCTGTTTTGTATGGCTATCTCTGTAAAACAGGAAGTTATTTATTCATTTTTCAGAAGTTGTAGCATATTCCTTTTGTAAAGCTACAGAACTTGTTTGAGTCAATGTTTTGTAAATTTGAGCCGTGTGTTTATTAAGGTCTTCAATAAAACAAGATGGGAACTTAAATATTCCCAGCACTTTCTGTGATGTAGTGCTTTTTTTCTCTTTTTCATCAAACCGCAGTTTTTGCAAGTTCCCGCAATTTCATCGCATAAAATTGCATAAATATCCCGCATTTTTCATGCATTTTTTAAGAAAACATGCCGCATAATCAAGGATTTTTGCCCGCAACAATCACAAAAAAAAGCCGCATTTTTCTGGAAGGACTGGGAAGTGTTTCCGGTTCCGGCTGACCTAACAATCATTTAACTGATTTGAATAATAGAAATTGATAATGTTCTATGTGTATGCCATGAGATGTGTTTTTAGTCTAGATTTAGACTGACAGAATGTGTCTGCTTCCCGAACAATGCTGGGAATACTGTTCCAGAGTTTAGGTGCTAAATAGGAAAAGGATCGACCGCCTGCAGTTGATTTTGATATTCTAGGTATTTTCAACTGGCCAGAGTTTTGAGATCACAAAAGACGTGAAGTACTATAATGTGTTAAGAGCTTGCTCAAGTACTGGGGAGCTAAACCATTTAGTGCTTTGTAAGTAATAAGCAAGATTTTAAAATGTATGCGATGTTTAATAGGCAGCCAGTGCAGTGTTGACAGAACCGGGCTAATATGGTCATACTTCCTGGTGCTAGTAAGAACTCGAGATGTGAGAGAGTGATATAGAGAAAATAAGAAACAAAGTTATGCAAAATCTTGCTTATTTTCAAACCACTACAGTCTGGTTTAACTATCTATGCAGGTATAGAGCTCTGCAATGCGTATAATTAACTGTTATTGTATACATTGAATACCTTGTATTATATATTATACATTATTCACATTTGCTCATTCACTATTTGTCTGCCACAATTAATTTTCTTTTCTTAAAAAGAGATATTTGCGTATATTGTTGTGCAACAATTCAAATGTTCGAGAAGAGCAATTTTCCATGGATTTATTTGATTTTATTTCCCATGATAACTGCAGATTTGCTATTACACAGACGGCGCAAGCAAATATATAAACATATTTATTTTTTAAGATTTATGCCTTTCATGCTCACCAAATTGAGTACTCTATGAATGGTGTATATTATGAATTTGGAATAAATGTGAAGTATTTCAATTAAATTGAACTAAATGATGAAACTGAATCTTTTTAATTATACATTTATTTTCAGTGTATTGTATTATTTGAATTCCCCTTTTATTTTTAAACCATGAGCTTAAATGTTGAAAATTGGGAAATGATAAGTAAAGTAAAAATAAAAAAGTAAAGTAGAGATTGCTTGAGAACGTGTTTGGATCGCCAAAGGGGTTAAATACTGCTTTGGCTGTTCTGTTTCAATGCCATTATGTATATTTAGCTTTAAATAAAGCCATTACTAACCTCTCTGTGGAGGAGTAACATGTCCTAGCATGCATCATTCCTTCTAATTAAGAGCTGTAGTGGCCAACCAGTTTTGATGGAGCATGTAATGGTACATATTTAGGAATCACTGATGTCTCAAGAGAGAAACCTTCGCTCAGACTGAAATCTGTAGGTATGTTTTTAACCCCCCCCCCCCCCCCCCCCCCCCCAGCATCTTTACAAGACATTCTGTTTAGAGCCGTTCCTAGTCTTGCCTTTTATTCATCTCGGAAAAACCTCTCAAGGGTTGAAACATCAAAGAGCTGAAAGCATCAATCACATTAAAGCAGGACGAGAGTGACTTTCTACTGGAATAAAGAATTTGAAATGAAAAATAGAAGATGTTCTTGTGGGCAAATGGTGGGCGGATGTGTGTTGGTCAGCTTCACTCAAGTATTTTGTGGGGAACGCGTTATAGGAATGAATTGCAAGTGCCTATAGCATTAATTTGCATGCACGCTATGTATTATTTTCTCCATCAAAATGATCCAGGTACTCTGATGAAACATTTAAAATAGAAAATAACTATTTTCTCCACCGCTTGATGAATTGCTGCTCTCATTCTATCAATAGAGAATTTGAACAAACATCCCTTTTGAATTAAGCTCTGTACATTAATTGCATCAAGCAAATAGTGCTGACTTTTGCGAATAAACTGCAATCTATAATACGCTTAATTTGCATATAAAGAATGTGTGTTTGAGCCAAGAAAGAATGACAGTGACTTAATTTAAATATGCAAACACAACGCTACACCAGTGCAGATGGCGCTTTGTTAAACTGAATACTGGGTGGTGATTAAGATGTTTTTGTGCTGAAATATCATGGTGCAAGCGTGTAGCGAATTTTCCTTTTTGACTTTCAAAAAGTCATTTGAAAAAGCCAACATGAGATCACATGAAGTCTAGGAGGGCGTAAACAAGATGTCCGAGAGTCGAGAGATAATGCAAAACCTGATCAGGATTGGGAAGCTGACAGGTGCGGCCCCAAATCACGCCACAGATATTTATAGGGATGCTAATGACAACAAGTCGCGCTTTAATGTCAGGTCTCAACCTGTGATTGCACGCTGGGTTGAGTGATTTGGACGTCCTGACAGTTGTAATTATCCTAGTGTCTTCTGTCAGACAGACAGGGGGCTGAATCTACCTCAATTAGACTGGCTAATGTTCTCTCTCATTCGCTCGTTCTCTTCAGAAATGCGTTTTTTTCTGGTTTCGTGAAGGGCAAGAAAGTGCACAGCCTGTCGGTTTTCCCTGCCAATTGCAGACATGTCATTGGAAAAGTTTCCCATTTGAGATTTTTTTTATATCCTTTGGGAAATGTTGGGGCACTTGGTTTGTGGACAGACCTTTTTGTCCACTCATTTTCCACTCAAGTTCATGCTCGGTTCTTGCAATGACTCAGAGCCACTAATGCGCTCGACTGAGGTCAGACCTTCAAACACTAGCCTGCTCCATTATGTGTGCATCTCTGTGCTCAGTCCATCATTTATGCGTCTTTGTGGACAGGGTCTGAGGGGACAGACTGTTCTTGTTCAGAATTGTAAGCACAGCATGCGGCTACAGTATACGTTGTTAGTGTTGTTTGCGAAAGAAAGCGGCACTATTATCATTTGCTCATGAGAGAAATACATTTTACAGACTCTTTTATCCAAAGCGACTTACTTTACATTCAAGGTATACATTAGTTACATAAGTACATAAATGCATTCCCTGTAAATCAGACCCATGACATTTGTGTTGCTAAGGCCGTGCTCTACTGAGCTACAGGAATACCTAGAGACCGAGGAAAATTGGGCTTGAAAATGGAAAGTGACAGTGAGTAACCATGTGCCTACTATCCAGAACTCCATAGCAACACCCTAGCAACCCCTTAGCAACGCTCGGAACTCCTAGCATCATGGTTTTGAGTTTTACAGAGCCCCACTATAGTGTAAAATCTAGTTCCAATAATTATTGCATTGGTTTTTATTACCTTTTTATTTTTTTTAGGTTTTTGTTTATTTGCACAAATATAAAATATATACAATAAAAAACAAAAGTACAATCCATATACTGTGCAGGGAGAAGCAAAAAAGGGCTTATTTAAAGCCTCCACCTAAACAACAACAAAAAAATTAATTGTAAATATATGAATGAATATAACTGAAAAAAGTTAATTACAGCATGTATATAATAATAATGATTATGATAATGATATAGTCAAAAAACAAACCATATAGAGTGCATGAGACATCAATAAAAAAAAACCCACATAAAAAATTACAAAGCAGCAATAAAATGCTTCTTTATACATCTTTTGAAACACTTTAAAGAACATTTTTTTGCTAGATGAGATAAACCATTCCATAATTTAATACCCCTAAATCTTATAGAATATTGACCTCTACAAGTGAGAATTTTAGAAAGATGATGATTAGTTGATTAGTTAAAGCCTAGTTCACACTGCCCAATTTTAGCCCCGATTTTGACTCGCCGACAGGTTTTGCGAAATCACCGACAAATGCCTGAAATCATAGGCAAATCGGTGCTCGTGCACGCAAGTGACAATCACGCAGTGGGAATTATCAAATACGCGGTCAGGCAGAATCGCAGATGAGTCGTCGACGCCAGTGAGATATTTGGCATGCTGCTGTGTGAAATGTGTTCTGACTGAAAAATACATTGGTGATGACCTACGGCCAATGAGAGAGCAAGATACAGGACAGCGGGAGGTTCGGGGAGGAGTTATAGACCATAATATTAGTATTTTAATAGATATACACTCACCTAAAGGATTATTAGGAACACCATACAAATACTGTGTTTGACCCCCTTTCGCCTTAATTCTACATGGCATTGATTCAACAAGGTGCTGAAAGCATTCTTTAGAAATGTTGGCCCATATTGATAGGATAGCATCTTGCAGTTGATGGAGATTTGTGGGATGCACATCCAGGGCACGAAGCTCCCGTTCAACCACATCCCAAAGATGCTCTATTGGGTTGAGATCTGGTGACTGTGGGGGCCATTTTAGTACAGTTCTCATTGTCATACAGTTCTGTGAAAAGGGAAAAACATCCAGTATGTGGCAGTCCTGTGGGCAAAAATGCCTTGTTGATGCTAGAGGTCAGAGGAGAATGGGCCGACTGATTCAAGCTGATAGAAGAGCAACTTTGACTGAAATAACCACTCGTTACAACCGAGGTATGCAGCAAAGCATTTGTGAAGCCACAACACGCACAACCTTGAGGCGGATGGGCTACAACAGCAGAAGACCCCACCGGGTACCACTCATCTCCACTACAAATAGGAAAAAGAGGCTACAATTTGCACAAGCTCACCAAAATTGGACAGTTGAAGACCGGAAAAATGTTGCCTGGTCTGATGAGTCTCGATTTCTGTTGAAACATTCAGATGGTAGAGTCAGAATTTGGCATAAACAGAATGAGAACATGGATCCATCATGCCTTGTTACCACTGTGCAGGCTGGTGGTGGTGGTGTAATGGTGTGGGGGATGTTTTCTTGGCACACTTTAGGCCCCTTAGTGTCAATTGGGCATTGTTTAAATGCCACGGCCTACCTGAGCATTGTTTCAATGTTTTATGACCACCATGTACCCATCCTCTGATAGCTACTTCCAGCAGGATAATGCACCATGTCACAAAGCTCGAATCATTTCAAATTGGTTTCTTGAACATGACAATGAGTTCACTGTACTAAAATGGCCCCCACAGTCACCAGATCTCAACCCAATAGAGCATCTTTGGGATGTGGTGGAACGGGAGCTTCGTGCCCTGGATGTGCATCCCACAAATCTCCATCAACTGCAAGATGCTATCCTATCAATATGGGCCAACATTTCTAAAGAATGCTTTCAGCACCTTGTTGAATCAGTGCCACGTAGAATTAAGGCAGTTCTGAAGGCGAAAGGGGGTCAAACACAGTATTAGTATGGTGTTCCTAATAATTCTTTAGGTGAGTGTATGTATATATATATATATATGTATGTATGTATGTATGTATGTATGTATGTATGTATGTATGTATGTATGTATGTATGTATGTATGTATGTATGTATGTATGTATGTATGTATGTATGTGTATATATATACACAGTGAGTAAAATAAGTATTTGAACACCATGCTATTTTGCAAGTTCTCCCACTTAGACACAATGTATGATTTTTTAACTATTTATTTGTATGATACAGCTGCAAATAAGTATTTGAACACCTGAGAAAATCAATGTTAATATTTGGTACAGTAGCCTTTGTTTGCAATTACAGAGGTCAAACGTTTCCTGTAGTTTTTCACCAGGTTTGCACACACTGCAGGAGGGATTTTGGCCCACT
Source organism: Romanogobio albipinnatus (assembly GCA_023566225.1). Lineage (NCBI taxonomy): Eukaryota > Metazoa > Chordata > Actinopteri > Cypriniformes > Gobionidae > Romanogobio > Romanogobio albipinnatus. The sequence goes on along the minus strand of CM042260.1, from coordinate 34,997,589 downwards.
CCTCCACACAGATCTTCTCTAGATCAGTCAGGTTTCTGGCCTGTCGCTGAGAAACACGGAGTTTGAGCTCCCTCCAAAGATTCTCTATTGGGTTTAGGTCTGGAGACTGGCTAGGCCACGCCAGAACCTTGATATGCTTCTTACAGAGCCACTCCTTGGTTATCCTGGCTGTGTGCTTCGGGTCATTGTCATGTTGGAAGACCCAGCCTCGACCCATCTTCAATGCTCTAACTGAGGGAAGGAGGTTGTTCCCCAAAATCTCGCAATACATGGCCCCGGTCATCCTCTCCTTAACACAGTGCAGTCGCCCTGTCCCATGTGCAGAAAAACATCCCCAAAGAATGATGCTACCACCCCCATGCTTCACAGTAGGGATGGTGTTCTTGGGATGGTACTCATCATTCTTCTTCCTCCAAACATTTTTAGTGGAATTATGACCAAAAAGTTCTATTTTGGTCTCATCTGACCACATGACTTTCTCCCATGACTCCTCTGGATCATCCAAATGTTCATTGGCAAACTTAAGACGGGCCTTGACATGTGCTGGTTTAAGCAGGGGAACCTTCCGTGCCATGCATGATTTCAAACCATGACGTCTTAGTGTATTACCAACAGTAACCTTGGAAACGGTGGTCCCAGCTCTTTTCAGGTCATTAACCAGCTCTTCCCGTGTAGTTCTGGGCTGATTTCTCACCTTTCTTAGGATCATTGAGACCCCACGAGGTGAGATCTTGCATGGAGCCCCTGTCCGAGGGAGATTGACAGTCATGTTTAGCTTCTTTCATTTTCTAATGATTGCTCCAACAGTGGACCTTTTTTCACCAAGCTGCTTGGCAATTTCCCTGTAGCCCTTTCCAGCCTTGTGGAGGTGTACAATTTTGTCTCTAGTGTCTTTGGACAGCTCTTTGGTCTTGGCCATGTTAGTAGTTGGATTCTTACTGATTGCATGGGATAGACAGGTGTCTTTATGCAGCTAACAACCTCAAACAGGTGCATCTAATTTAGGATAATAAATGGAGTGGAGGTGGACATTTTAAAGGCAGACTAACAGGTCTTTGAGGGTCAGAATTCTAGCTGATAGACAGGTGTTCAAATACTTATTTGCAGCTGTATCATACAAATAAATAGTTAAAAAATCATCCTCACCTCCAAAATCACCCTCCATGATTTCCAAGTGGAAGAACTTGCAAAATAGCAGGGTGTTCAAATACTTCTATTCTCGTTCTCTTTAATGCTCGTTCTATTCATCAAATAATCGTGAATTAAATCGCAATTTACACGCAAATATTAAACAGCATTATTAAACAACATATTAAACAACTGTTTTCAACATTGATAATAATAAGAAATGTTTCTTGAGCAGCAAATCATCATATTAGAATGATTTCTGAAGGATCATGGGACTAAAGTCTGGAGTAATGCTGAAAATTCAGTTTTGCATCAAAGGAATTTTGAATTGTAAAAATATTTTTATTGTATTTTTTAATAAAAGTCTCTGAGAGACTCTGAAAACTCTATAACTGCTGCCTATATATTTTAAAAAGGAGGTTGTTACATTTGGGGGTCTGTGGTATTCAAAAGTTTGAAAGCCATTCATTATACACACACAGAGAGAGAATATATTTTCTAAATGAACAACATACCCACAGGCAAGTGTAGACCAGGTTTTGCACATAAATATGCATGCATGCCCACACACACACACACACACACACACACACACACACACACACACACACACACACACACACACACACACACACACACACACACACACACACACACACACACACACACACACACACACACACACACACACACACACACACAGGTACACACACAGGTACACACACAGGTACACACACATAGGCCTATACTCTTCGCTGTTGCATTGCAGTGCTCCACTGCTTTAATCTCAGCCTCAGTCTGGAGAGCTGCAGGTACTGCTGAATACTGCTGCTCTCCCAGTCAGACTATGGAATCATTTACAAAAAAAAATGTTTTCTTACTTGGACACACAAAAATAGTTGGTACTGAGGAAGATTTTCAATGACTTAAAGGGGTTCTTGATTATGATTTCACTTTTTTAACTTTAGTTAGTGTGTAATGTTGCTGTTTAAGCATAAACAACATCTGCAAAGTTGTGACCAAGCGTGCCACACGAGTCCTGAAAAGTGAAGCCAAAGCATCTCGATTGCCCCCAGGTGGCTGGATGCAGTATAGGTCATAAACCCCGCCCTCTCCATGTAATGTAATGGGACATAGACAAACTAAACAATCAAATTATACTTCAAATACATTTTTTCCAAAGATGGTTTCTGTCATTTCAGGCTGTTTTTATCACGCTGATGTTTGTTCAAGTGTTCGTTTCGTTGTTTAAATAAGTTTGGTTTTATTTAGTTATTTGATGCTATAAAAAGATTGACAGCTTCTCTGAGTGAAGTAGTCACTAAGGCACCAATGGACATTTTTCGGGAATTTCGGGAGGAGATTGGAGCTTTAGCTTTAATTTATACATTTCTACACTCACCTAAAGGATTATTAGGACAACCATACTAAATCTGTGTTTGACCCCCTTTCGAAATACTTTGTGAAATTGATTGTGAAATACTCAGACCGGCCCGTCTGGCACCAACAACCATGCCACGCTCAAAATTGCTTAAATCACCTTTCTTTCCCATTCTGACATTCAGTTTGGAGTTCAGGAGATTGTCTTGACCAGGACCACACCCCTAAATGCATTGAAGCAAGTGCCATGTGATTGGTTGATTAGATAATTGCATTAATGAGAAATTTAACAGGTCTTCCTAATAATCCTTTAGGTGAGTGTATAACTGTTTATTTCACGGGACCGGGAAATATTTTCGCGGGACCTTGATATCGCAGCTCCACTTCGCGCTCATTGCTGCGCAGACTCGAGACCCAAGATGTCAGCGCCATATTTGCACTTACTTCAACGGAAGCGAGTGAGGGCGCGTTGTCCATCTTTTTCTACAGTCTATGATGCTAAAAATTCAATGCAAAGGGAGATATTTTCTTTTACAGAAATCATTTTTCAAGGACTAACAAATGGCTGGTAGGGACTACAACGAGCTTATTCACGGGTTAGTGACATCATTAACCCTTAAATTTACATAATCCCTGCCCCCGGGAACATGCAACAAAGGGGGTGGGCCATATACATTTAAGTATATGTTGTCTGAGCTGTAATAAACCCCCCCAAAAAAGAGGCGTTTTTTGATTTTTTGGTTAAAAATTATTATTAAAGTGTATAACTTTACTGTGTGCTCTAGCACCCTGCAGACAGTTTTGGCTGTTTCCACTAGATGGCAGCAAATACTGGAAAAAAGAATTGTGTCTGTATCATGTTGTTTGCCAGATTTATTCAAATAGATCTGAAGGGAGGAATAATACTTTTTTATGTAATTTCCATATACCTAAATCTCTCCAATATACAATTCTCCCCATATAAATGCAATATCCCAGTGTCACAAAAAAATGTTTGCAGTGTTTGCTGACATATGCTGGAAACAGCCGAAACTGTCTACACTTTCAAAAATAAATGTTTTATCCAAAATATCAAAAAAGTGCCTCTTTTTGGGGGGTTTATTACTGCTCAGACAACATATACTAAAATGTTTATCACGTTTGGCAGTGTATTTAGGATCCTTGGAGTTTAAGAGGTAAAAGAATGAATGAAGCTAGAATATACTTCACAAGTCATATGGACTAATTTTGTGGTACTATATATGTATATATATATTTATATATGTATATATATATATGTATATGTGTATGTGTGTATGTGTGTGTGTGCGTGTTTGTGGTCTAGCCTTTTACTCTGTGAATGAATGATTGAATGACTAGATACATATTTTTTCCAAACATTAAGGCTGTAGAACAGTGTTAACCCATCATTTTGAAATGCTTTGAATATTTTCTTTTAATACGCATGGATGTCATTACTGTGAGCTGCATGCTTTCCACTGCCCGAATTTTTACCCAATTGCCTGTGCTTCTCTCTCCAATCAGAGCAGCTGATAACAAACATGTCATCACACTGTCAGAGTGGCAGCTCATATGAGAGAGCAGCTGCCTCTTTTGCTGTCAGTGTTCAAATGTTTATGTACTCTTTAGTGCATTATAATGAATGTAAAGTTTCTCTTTGTCCTGCGTTTTGTGCATTTAGAGATAAAAAAAACAGCTTTCCACACATCAGCCTGTAGCTTGAAGTGTTTAATAGCTTTAAATAATTTAAAAAGTATTTGAATAATGATGAAACAGTCGTTTAATCTGAAGTAACTTGTTTTTAATGTGGGTGTTTGTGAGGATTAAACATTCTCATTATAAGCAGCGGTGAGTTTTTACGTGCAGAGCTGAATGTAAACAAGCTGTAATTCGTTCTCATTAAAACCGTGTGATTATTTCACATTCACCTGTATTTCAGACGGCTGCGGTAACAAGTTTGTGATAAATGAGTCAGGAGTGTGCTCGAACAAGACATCAAACAGCTGTGTGATCATGTAAAACATTTGCTGCCATTCTCCTTGCATGTGATTAAGTCGTCGTTGTGTCATGTTTAATGTCTGTTTATCTCAGGTACATAACAGAGAGGAAGAGGCGCTTAATGCAATAAGCAACAAATTAGTGGTGGTGGGTCAATCGAAGAAAACTGGACCATGTGTATATTTTATTTTAAGGGCACCTATTATGTGAAGTTTCAGATCAAAATTCCTGGCAGATCATTTAATATATAATTTTGAAAATGCCAATTTTTGGGTTTGAGAAAAATGAGCTGTTTTCTGTGTGTCTCCTTTAAATGCAAATGAGCTGCTGCTCCCGGCCCCAGAGGGCGGAGCCTTCACAGCTCATGAACACCAGTGAACACACGAATGAAAACTGAAACATGATAACTTGCATCTGTTTGTTTTGATGATCATCTGTATCGCAGACATTCTCATGTGACATTGCAGTTCTTCATCATCATAAAATATCATCTCTATGCGTTTTAAAGCCTTACCACTCTCAACTTGAGCACACACACCTGACGCATGCACACAGAGACCTGTATGGCGGCATTTTAATGCCATTAATAACCGAGCGCACAACTGATGCTTGCTCGCGCAGTAAATCACTCCAGCGAGAGAATTACAGATCTACACGCGAGGAAACGGCAGCCCGCGAGCTCCTTTTAAACCCACGCGCGCGCATGACATCTCCTCTGCGCGCAAATCAAGCCCTTGCGAGCTTGGACACAACTCGCAGCACGCCCGTCATCATTCCCCACACTCGTGCTCGAGCTTCTATTTTGCTCGCGTGAAAACTTTTTTATTTTTGTCAGTCGTGGGGCGGGACATTTCAGAAAACTTGACCATGTGTGAAAAAAATTCCGGATTTAAAAAAAATAAATAAATAAAAATTATCTTATCTTCTTGATCTCACATTTTATCTACTTTAAATGTAGTATAAAATTAATTAATTGATTTATCGTTGCATTTTAATTTAAAAGGTTATTGCAGAACTAGAAAAGTCAGTTTGGCTGATATTCTGCTGGAAAAAGAAACATTAAAAAGTAATTCACAGAGACACAAATGGGGCACAAAGGACACTGTTTCATGAAAATGACCCTCATTTAGTCCTTTCCTGTCAAACTGAATTCATCTTTTTTGTGTCACTCTCCCTAGATCTCCCTGTTTGTGGATTTTCCCAGAAATATCATTGCAGTGTGTCAGAAACACAAGCCAGGCAATTAAGTCCTGTCATTGACAGCATTTCTTCAGTGTCCTTTTGATAAGAGCGTTCTCAGGCAATCAGAAGTTCCATCACAACCGATTGTCTTTCCCCCCCCATCCCACCTCCTAAATCAATCCTCCACTGTCAGTGACATCAATCCCTCAATGACGGACAGCGTCATTTGCTTCCTTGTCAATTGGTTCTGGACTTAGTGTTTGGAAAGTGTAGAGAGCTGTTTAGAAGACAGAATGAAGCTATAGGATTTCCACAAATTCTGGTCTGATGGTGCTGTAGAAAAAGCAATAGGCCAATATGAGTGGTGCTTACCTGTGCAAGAATTTTTGGGGTTGTTGCCAGGGTTTTGCTACACTATATTGCCAAAAGTTTTGGACGCCTGCCTTTACATGCACATGAATTTTAATGACATCCCATTCTTTATCTGTAGGGTTTAATATGGAGTTGGCCCACCCTTTGCAGCTATAACAGCTTCAACTCTTCTGGGAAGGCTTTCCACAAGGTTTAGGAGTGTGTCTATGGGAATTTTTGACCATTCTTCTAGAAGCGCATTTGTGAGGTCAGGCACTGATGTTGGGCGAGAAGGCCTGGCTCGCAGTCTCCACTCTAATTCATTCCAAAGGTGTTATATCCGGTCAGGACTCTGTGCAGGCCCGTCAAGTACACTTGGCACAATGCAGTCAGGCAGTGACGACCGTTCTCCTGGTAACCGCCAAAACCAGACACGCCCATTGGATTGCCAGACAGAGAAGTGTGGTTCATCACTCCAGAGAACACGTCTCCACTGCTCTAGAGTCCAGTGGTGGCGTGCTTTACACCACTGCAATCGGCTCTTTGCATTGCACTTGGTGATGTAAGACTTGGATGAGCTGCTCGGCCATGGAAACCCATTCCATGAAGCTCTCTACACACTGTTCTTGAGCTAATCTGAAGGCCACACAAAGTTTGGAGGTCTGTAGCTATTGACTCTGCAGAAAGTTTCAGATTTATGCGCATTGTGCACCTCAGCATGCGCTGAGGTGCACAATGTTTTTACGTGGCCTACCACTTCAGCTGAGTTGCTGTTGTTACAAATTGCTTCCACTTTGCCACTAACAGTTGACCAATAAATATTTAGTAGTGAGGAAATTTCACTAATGGACTTATTGCACAGGTGGCAACCTATGGTGTACCACGCTTGAATTCACTGAGCTCCTGAGAGAGATCCATTCTTTCACAAATGTTTGTAGAAGTGTCTGCATGCCTAGTGCTTGATTTTATACACCTTTTGAAAGTGAAAGTGAAGTGACGTGTGGCCAAGTATGGTGACCCATACTTGGAATTTTTGCTCTGCATTTAACCCATCCAAGTGAACACACACAGTGAACACACACCCAGAGCAGTGGGCAGCCATATTGCTGCAGTTGGGGGTTCGGTGCCTTGCTCAAGGGTCTCACTTCAGTCGTGGTATTGAGGGTGGAAGAGAGCGCTGGTTATTCACTCCCCCCACCGACAATTCCTGCCGGACATGAGACTCGAACCTTTGGGTTTCAAGTCCGACTCTCTAACCATTAGGCCACGACTGCCTAAGCAAGGCTTAATTTAACGTTACGTCAAAATAAAAATGTATTTGGTTTTAAATTAAACCATTGTAATCCTGAAAGTATTCCCATTTTGTACAAAATGTAACTGTATTCTGATTACTTTGTAAGTGTAACGAATTACAGTATCCTGATTACGTAACGCTGTTACATGTATAGAAAAGTAAATCCTGCAAAGTTTTTTGTATTTTCATTTTTTTAAATTTTTTTTATGTATGGACATTTATAACACTAATACTTTGTACTATATTACTTTTGAATCAATTTACAAAAAACAAGTTATCGCTGCTGTGAGGGTGTTCCTAAAACAGCGTCTATGGGAGTGATGGTAAAAATGAATGGTCGTTATCAATCTCACTCTATTTTGTCCCTCTTTTTGAAAGTTGTGAAATCCCTATTGTGGAGTTTTTCTTTTGCTATTAAAGCAAATGGGGACACAAACATTTTTTTTTAAAATGTATTCTCTCATTCACCGCTATAAAAGTTAACCCAACTATGACGACTTCCGCTCTGAGAAACCCAGAAATGTGAAAAGGGTCTATTCCATTACTCCCCAACCCTGAGTCTGTGATTTTCTAGTCTGTAAATATGGCTCAAGTCCCTCCTTCAATGTAAGTCTATGAGACTTTTTGTTGCCCCTTTTGTTGCCAACTATAACTGCATAAGCAACATGATTTGAGGTATCATAGGCCTGGTTTCACAAATAGGGCTTAGATTAAGCCAGTGTTAGGCTTTAGTTCAATTAGGATAATTTTAAGTATCTTTTATAAACATTAAAAAACATTACTTGAGCCAAAACAATGGCTTACATATTACAATGGCTTTCAGTGAAAACAGCTCAAACATGCATTTTAGTCTGTAAAACCAGGGGATAATATCTGTGTCACAATCAATGTGTACTAAGTTCCCCAAGTATGACCAATACTAATAGTGATGCTTGACTTGTTAATTAATATAGAATTTAATTGATGTGCAATTACAGCTTTGTGTATTTTTTCAGCATTTTACTGCATTTCAGCCTCAAGCTGATTTTTGAGCTAGAATTATCCAATTTACGCATAATGTTATCATAGACGTGACTTATGCTGGGAATGGTGAGGGCTTGTGCTGACAATATTGTTCCCACCACTTCATGAAATAGCTTGCGACAGGGATGTATGTAATACACTGCCATCTTGCTGAGTGGCTGTCAACAGTGAAGGAAGGCGATAGTGGCAATGTTCTCTGGCGCAGACAGCTCTCCACTTCTATGTTGCATTTCCACGGCCCGCTATTCATTCCACTGGAATCATAAAACAAAATGAAATGCACTGATACAATTTAGATTTATTAACACAAATCTCATAGGGAGGATTAGAGACCCAATATCAGGAGCGCACCAGGCTCTCTCTCACAGAGTATTAAAAGAATGGTTCACCCAAAAATGAAAATTCTGTCAAACTGATTACATAAACAGAGAATATTTGTTTTCGTTTTGATTTACATTATTTTAGTTCTGGGAATCGATGGGAAAAAAATGTACTAATTAATCCAATTTGTTCTGTAATTAATCGCGATAAATCGCAAGTTTTTAATATTTTAGAAGTTTTTAATATTGTGATATTGTATTAATTTCAGTTACTCTCCAAATTAATGTAGAAACAATTTAATGACAACATATTTTAAATATTTGTTGTAATGGCATCTTTTTCTGAACGAAGGCCAGTATCACTGATACTCAGGGCCGTGCACAGGGGGGTGGCCCGGTGGCTAGAGCCACTGCCCCTCTGTCCTCATCAGCTGAGGTGCCCCTCTCGCAGTCTATTGTCGCTAACCATCCCCGCTAAAAGTGTTCTGTTTTCCCTCCGCTAAAGATCCACCGATTCCGCGAATCCGCTCCCGTGTTTTCCCGCTCGCTCCCCAGCGTCACTCAGAGTCTGTGCACAGAAAACTCGAGCGGAGACGACAGTTCCTGAATGTCGTCGCATTAACAGTATGCGTTACAATCCACGGAATTAGTAATTTGGTAGTTTGTTTTTGTTTTTCTGTCAGTATTATTTTGCTCCTGATCTTCTAATAGCGTTAACAACTTTGTACAAAATACACGTTCTTGAAAGAGAATTATAATTCTTGTCTAATCAAGTTTTTCAACCCGATCTGATCTAATATAAATAACACCAACTTTGCTGTTGATGGCACACTTTGTAGAATATTTATAGGCCTAATTTAATTTAATAGCCCATAAACTGTTACAGAATGTATAACTTACTTTTGATGTAATTCGTATTACTATTTATTTATATTTTAAAGTGTCATTAATGTAAAATACTAAAAATATTCTAATTATAATTTTATTTTGACAATTTAGTAGAATAATTGAATAACTGATAACAGAAAAATCTGAATCCCATTAAAAGATAATCATCTGAAAGGTATCAATATTTACTTATTTAATTGCCCATATTTTAAATGAAGATATGTCATTATAAAAAAAAAAAAAGATTTTGTCTTAATAGAATTCACTCAATTAAACTATGTTTTAATGAAAGTGAAGATGCCTGAAATTCTAAATCATGAAAATAGATTAAATAATAACCCCGTTAATTACAATAAGTATTATGTTTAAAAACAATAACACCAGTAACAACATGCCACTTGGGGCCTTCTGTGCCAAATATGGCTGGGTCATCTTACCCCATCTTATCTTTTTACTTCAAAATAAAAGCTATAACATTTACTCCTCAAAACCAAAAACATTGTGTCCACAAATCCCTCATTAACAAATGACACAACTTTTATATTCAACATAATACAATGTCATATATCACTATTTTCGATAGACACAAAATTAGATCAAAACCTTTTTGACTGACTAGTAAGAGTAAGATGGATAATTTGTATGGGCAAGCACCCAATCCTTGCCCCCAATGCCACCCCACCCCATTCCCCTTTTTTTGGTTTGGGCCAATGCCCCTCAAAATGTCTGTGCACAGCACTGCTGATATTAATGTCTCTATGAAATATTAATGATGTTACATTACTGTATAACTGAAAGCTACCAATTTCAACATTTATTAGGCTTTAAAAAAACAACTTTTAATTTAAGTGAACTTAAAACAATCTTTACATAAACCCATTATAATAAATGTTATATTTACCCATGGCCTTCCCTTTCAGACATATAAAGAATTGTAATAGTTATCAAACACCTTTCTTAACTGCATAAATAATAAATAAAAATAAAGATTAATCATCATTAAAGCTACAATTTTCTGTTCCCTTTGTTCTTTGATGAACATGACGTGGATCTGACGCGCTGTCACGCGCATGTCATTTTCTCAGAAACCTTTAAGTTGATTTAAGACGTTATTTAACTCATTTAAGACTCCTAATATGAGAATACAACTCGACACAAATGACATTTTGGCAAAATTCTCTGTGTTGTTGTTATTGTTTGTTCAAGAGTAAAAGAGAACTCAATGTGTGCACGAGACTGACGCGAGTCTGTCTGTGCGTTGAGTGTCTGGTGTGTGTGTGTGTGTGTGTGTCAGAGTGTCCCTCGATTAGCTGAAATGAGACGCACCCACACAGACAGGACATTGACATACAGCGCGTTCTCTTGTGTCTTGTCGCGCTTAGACTGTTTAAAAGCATTTACATGAATAAGAGCGTGATCATATAATGTAACGTTGGGAAAAAATGGATATAAAAACGGACGCTCGCGTTAACGCGTTAATTTGCCCAGCCCTACATTATTTACAACCTGACATTTCAACGTTTCTTTAGACATATGTCTCATGTTTGTGTGATAAGTATTCACTAAATTACAGTTCATTTTCTGAAGAGAATCAGATTTGACATCATTGAGAGAGAGGCTGCAGATCGCGCATCATGTTTGCTTTCTTTATTTTTCCAAAAGCACAACATTTTGTTTTTATTGTGAATGTACACAAATAAAAGTAGAAACTTAACAGATTATAATGATGTATAACACTTGCCTGAATGAGAAGTTATTTGAGTCTCTATGGCACTGAAAAAAAAAATTGTAGCCATCGCACCTGCGCGATCATCGACCCTTTTAGGGGTTAATTACTCACCCTCATGTCGTTCCAAACCCGTAAGACTTTCGTTCATCTTCAGAACACAAATTAAGATATTTTTGATGAAATATGAGAGCTTTCTACCTCGCAACTACCACATTGACACTTCAAAAAGTTCATAAAGAGATTTTAAAACGAATCCATATTAATTGAGTTAATTTTCTGAAGAGGCTTGATCGCTTTATATGATGAACAGATTGCATGATGATCACAGGCTGTTTATTGAAACAAACACATGTATACATTTACATAAATATTAATAGTTAATCATAAATAAATTATTATTGTGAGTTTTAAATGAATAAATACTAATTTCAAAACTACAGACTAGCTCTCTGGCTCAGTAAATCTAAAAGATTTTTTATAAAAAACTGTAAAATGTTATATTAAAATATTCATGAGTCAAATTAATATTCCTATTAATATTATCATATGAATATTCAAATTAATAGTAAGAGTCTTTGTTATGCTGTGGTATCATGACAACACATGTCGTTCACAGAGTGATGCCTATTAATCTTTCTTAGACACACGTCTCTCTCTACCCAGTGGCATTGGGTATTCCTGCCAGAGTGATTGTGACTCAAAACACAGGAAGTTTGAGGAAGCACCCGGGGTGTTTGGGTAGCAGTCACGTGGTTTTAACCCTGTGGCTGTGCTCTGTGTGCAGTCAGTGTGTTGGACTATCACACAAGGTGTAGGAGTCTCTCTCCTGTCTTCTCTGCGTGTGAGTGAGGGGCTTTTCAGGCTGATTGAGCCTCAGTGGTCTAGTGTTGCACGGCAGGCTCTCGGCAGAGCCACACACACGTTCACTGAGTTGGAAATCACACAGGATGTCAATTGGAGGGGATTCTGAGTCTCTTAATGAGCTCACAGAGCGTGGAGGTTTTAAACTTAAATCCTTGTCGTTTGTGGTTCATGAGCTGCCTGTACTCCGATCCTGACGTGCTGTTACTGGGACTGTTACTGTACCGTAACGGGCTCCTGCAGTGTGTGGTTTATATACTAACACTACACGCACGCAGGGGCGTCACGCACCTGTCTTTTTTGAGGAGGGCATCGGTGGCAGTTCTGGCACACTTGGTGCTCTCTCTCTCTCTCTCTCTCTCTCATACATATGCATACAGTGAGGAAAATAAGTATTTGAACACCCTGCTATTTTGTAAGTTCTCCCACTTAGAAATCATGGAGGGGTCTGAAATTGTCATCGTAGGTGCATGTCCACTGTGAGAGACATAATCTAAAAAACAGCTGCAAATAAGTATTTGAACACCTGAGAAAATCAATGTTAATATTTGGTACAGTAGCCTTTGTTTGCAATTACAGAGGTCAAACGTTTTCTGTATTTTTTCACCAGATTTGCACACACTGCAGGAGGGATTTTGGCCCACTCCTCCACACAGATCTTCTCTAGATCAGTCAGGTTTCTGGCCTGTCGCTGAGAAACACAGAGTTTGAGCTCCCTCCAAAGATTCTCTATTGGGTTTAGGTCTGGAGACTGGCTAGGCCACGCCAGAACCTTGAGCTTCTTACAGAGCCACTCCTTGGTTATCCTGGCTGTGTGGTTCGGGTCATTGTCATGTTGGAAGACCCAGCCTCGACCCATCTTCAATGCTCTAACTGAGGGAAGGAGGTTGTTCCCCAAAATCTCGCAATACATGGCCCCGGTCATCCTCACCTTAATACAGTGCAGTCGGCCTGTCCCATGTGCAGAAAAACACCCCCAAAGCATGATGCTACCACCCCCATGCTTCACAGTAGGGATGGTGTTCTTGGGATGGTACTCATCATTCTTCTTCCTCCAAACACATTTAGTGGAATTATGACCAAAAAGTTCTATTTTGGTCTCATCTGACCACATGACTTTCTCCCATGACTCCTCTGGATCATCCAAATGTTCATTGGCAAACTTAAGATGGGCCTTGACATGTGCTGGTTTAAGCAGGGAAACCTTCCGTGCCATGCATGATTTCAAACCATGACGTCTTAGTGTATTACCAACAGTAACCTTGGAAACGGTGGTCCCAGCTTTTTTCAGGTCATTGACCAGCTCTTCCCGTGTAGTTCTGGGCTGATTTCTCACCATTCTTAGGATCATTGAGACCCCACAAGGTGAGATCTTGCATGGAGCCCCAGTCCAAGGGAGATTGGCAGTCATGTTTTGCTTCTTCCATTTTCTAATGATTGCTCCAAGAGTGGGTGGACCTTTTTTCGCCAAGCTGCTTGGCAATTTCCCCGTAGACCTTTCCAGCCTTGTGAAGGTGTACAATTTTGTCTCTTGTGTCTTTGGACAGCTCTTTGGTCTTGGCCATGTTAGTAGTTGAATTATTACTGATTGTATGGGGTGGACAGGTGTCTTTATGCAGCTAACGACCTCAAACAGGTGCATCTAATTTAGGATAATAAATGGAGTGGAGGTGGACATTTTAAAGGCAGACTAACAGGTCTTTGAGGGTCAGAATTCTAGCTGATAGACAGGTGTTCAAATACTTATTTGCAGCTGTATCATACAAATAAATAGTTAAAAAATCATATATTGTGGTTTCTGGATTTTTTTTTAGATTATGTCTCTCACAGTGGACATGCACCTACGATGACAATTTCAGACCCCTCCATGATTTCCAAGTGGGAGAACTTGCAAAATAGCAGGGTGTTCAAATACTTATTTTCCTCACTGTATTTTTCAGCATCTGTGTTGCAACAGCTTGAAGCAAAAAATATACAGTGTTGTAATAAATAACATGACGTGTCGTGCGAGAACATGTGTTCATGTATTCAACTAATACCTGATGACTTTATTTCCATGCACTAAATACAGTATATTTAATTTAAATAGCCATGGTACAGCGATATATCAGTTCAGATGATGACAGGAGACAGGTTAGTGAATTAGATGTGGAGTTTTTCATGGAAAAGTTGCATGCAAAAGGGTGGTGCAGGGGTTTAGTGGATTCACCCTTTAGTGAATTCATTAGTTTTTTTGCAGATGTGTGATCAAATCTGCCATGAAATGAAAATAGCTTGCGTACAATTGAGAATCCCGCAAAACAGCTGCTGTAAAACGCAGGCCAGCGAGAGATCAGCTGGCAGAGGCTGGACGATCTCCTGCAAACGCTCCGCATAGGAGATTTATCTGATAAGAGGGGCAATTTAACACATCTTTGCTGATTTGCGAATGTTCTCTCCTCCCTGTCCAGTACCATCAATACAGGTGCCAGTGCAGAGGCTCTAAATAACAGGCTGCTGATTTGCCGACCGGAGAAAGGAGAGGAGGCCTCTGTCCTTCTGAAAGATCGAGGTAGTGTAAAAGCACTAACCTCACGGCACTGTAATTGGGTCTGGATATCAGTCACAAGAATGTTCTTAAGGGGACAGGCGGTACAAAGCGTGTATATTTGCTATTGTTTATTACAGCACTTGTTCTCTGTCAAAGTGCTTTTTCAGATTCAGTCGCAATTTATTGTCCATGAAACCCCCAAGAGCTGCATACCCACAGGAGAATGGTGTTGCTCAAAGGTTTCGTAGAGCAAAAGACCTAAAGGAATTCATAGTTTTCAGTCATGTGACTGTCACGGAGCCCTGGGGGGCAAAACAGCCATAGAACTGCAGCACAAGTCTGTCAATTAAAAAAAAAAAATATGTGAAGAAAATAAAAGTTTTGGGCACAGATACAGCAGCGGAACATTCTAAAACGCGCCATATGAAAAACACAGTTGCACCAATAAGGATTCAATTAAGCTTAGTTTAATGCTAATGAAGGTTTTGTTGATCTGTTGAGTTGTGTTGCACCACTTAATTTTAAACACAGATTAACAAATCAGGGATTACTATTCTAACCTGTGATTAAAACCTTCATCTACGATTAATTTTCTCCACCATGATGGATTCACCAATTAAATACCAACAAAGTTAATATTCCATTTCCCTTTTTATTGACCACCAGAAACTCTCTCTCTCTCTCTGACTATAGTAGCTCTTGCTGATAAAGGTATATAAACCTGTAAAATATCAACTGTCTTCATAAACTGCTACGTAGAAAGGGCCATATTTTAACAATTGGAGCGCATGGTCTGAAGCTATCAAATATTCCCCGTGTGTTTGTGGACTTTTACGTTATTTCCTGTTGTGTGTTTTGCTTTGTAGTTCTTTGTAGTTTTTCATGCTGATTTAGTTCTCCAGGTGTTTCCTATCTTGTTACCTTGTGTAGCTAGTCTTCCCTGTGTATTTATAGTGCTTGTGTTCCACTCCCTGCCTGCTCATTCTACACTCTGCGTTATAGAAGCGAATGGCGCAGTTGCACTTATGGCGTGTCTGAATCCACTTTTGCTAGTGTAACGACGTAAAAAACGGTCGGCACGCCAGTTGCATGGTCCAAAAGGGTTGTACCTAGTCTCATAATGAGTTATGGGTGTGTTTTGGGGCATTAAGTGCAATAAACCAATCAGAGTCTCATCTCCCATTCCTTTTAAAAGCCAGTTGTGCTTGCACCATGGCGGATTTGCTATTTACATGGCGGAATTTGCAAGCGGAAAGACTGAAATAACATTTTTTAATATTTACAAATATTTGTGTGTGTAATAAGCAGAGTGTACACACGTTTTGCACCCGCATATAGGCGCATATTACTAACACGCCCTTTAAATAACACAAAAAATACTACGCATTTGACTTCAGTCCAGGTTTTTGTTGGTCAACGGGGCAGTTGTTTTCAGTTTACTCAAAATAGCAACGAGCCAACAATGTGCCTGAACACACCTCATTTTCAGACTTGCACGCCCATGAGTGAAAAGATGGGTGCGAGTACATTCGCTATTTAAACAATGTGGCACTGGACGTGAAAATAATAACTGTGTTGGGCCGAAACTAGCAAAAAAACACTTGTATCTGGCGTTGCATTGCGCCGGGTGTATGATAGGGTCCAAAGTCTATTAGAATTAAAGGCCGGATCAAGCTGCATAGGCAGAAGGTGAACCGACGCCAGGCTAAGGAGATGCTTAATCTTTATTGGTGCAACCCACCCTTAAAGTGCCTTAAACAGTGATATTAAAAGTAGGGCTGTGATTAGTTGATTTATTAGTCAATACGTTCTGGCTCGACCAAAATTCTGATTGGTCGATTTTTTGCCGCGTTCATTTCATTAGTTTTGCCGCGCTACGTTCATTTCATCAGGTGGAGAGCACTAATTGCTAATGGAGGTGTTTTTAGAGCACCCCTGTTTCACAGGTAACAGTCTGTCTTCAGAACACCTCTTGTTTTCACTTCTTTTGGATTAGCCCAACCCACTGGTGAAGAGAAGTCTCTCGCTGGTCCTTTGTTTTTCATTCCCCGCTGGCTCAAACACACGCCCATAGCGGTAAACTTGAGGAACACCCATCAACATACACATGAGGGGGAAGCGTCACAACACCACGCTTCAGTCATGCCACAAAAGTGGATCTGTACTGTTGGTTTTGCTGCGTTCATTTCATCAGGTGGAAAGCACTAATTGCTAATGGGGGTGTTTTCAGAGCACCCCTTTTTCACAGTTAACAGTCTGTCTTCAGAACTCCCCCCTTGTTTCCACTTCTTTTGGATTAGCCCAAACACACTGGAGAAGAGAGACAAATTGAAGAAGGCTAGTTTGCTGTATATTATTTATTTAATTGTGAGAGCGTTTTTTTCTACTCTTGATCTGGCTTGTTTAATAAATATTCCTTTTTTATTAAAGTGGACGTGCCTTTTGTGTTTAAGAGTAAAAGCTTTAAGTTAATAGTCTATTCGTGTCTCAGCCGCGAAGCTGAGCTGATCCTATGTTCGAGCTGCACAGAGTGGCTGAAATGATAGTGTCTGTCAGTTATTATATTACATATGACAAAAACAATAAAAAATTATGTCTAAATTATGTTGCATATTCCTCAAAAGTTCTTGTGATGATATCAGTAGTTGACAACATAGTACTATATTTTCGGAAATCATAGGCTATGATGGTGCACATAATGCAACGCTGTCAGAGTCGACAGACTCGTGTGTCAGACTAATTTCAGTGCAAAATAATCAGGTCAAAAACGATTTAATATACTGTAAATAGCCTACTAGTTTTTTGTTTATTTATAATTCATTTAGGCAGACAACAAGGCTACCAAGTACTGCGCACAGTGTGCAGCTAATTCATTTAACGTTTTTTTTCCTAACGTCATTTTTAGTCGATTTTTAGTCGAAAATTTCAGGACTTCAGTCGACCAAGATTTTCTTTGGTTGATTACAGCCCTAATTAAAAGATCAAATTCAGTTTACACCTTTTTGATGATGCATACTATATACAGGCGAGCAGATGAGCCCAGAATATGAACGCAACACATTTTCTTTATAAAGATTTTCGATGTAAAAAATGCTTAACTAGAAACCTCGTTGCATTTATACTCTGTGTATATCTGCTTGCCTGTACAAAATACGCATCATCAATAGGGTGTATATTGGATTTAGTATTTTAATATGCACTATACATTATTACTTGCTACAAACCTGGTAAAAATGACTGGTGGGCAGCGGGGAAAGCCTTGTTTTGCCCTCCAGGTGGGCGTTCCTATAAGGGTGTGATGCATGAAAACGAAAGAGTTTTTCAAAGAGGTCCGCTGAGTGAAATGACTTGCCTTAAAGGGACTTTGCTTATAGTAGAATGTCTAAAGTTACAATATATTAAAATAGGAAACTAGTAAAATAGTCATTTTAAATTGTATTAATATTTAATAATATTACTGTTTTTATAAAGCCATTTTAAAATCGTGCTGACCCCAAACTTTTTAAATGTGTAGTTATGACTTTTGACTGAAGATTTTGGTATCTGAGCACATTGTTCAGGATAAATATATGAGCAGTTGTTGGTGAGCAAAACCCACATGGCTGTCTTGAGTCATGATGACCTCGAGGTTGAGATCCTACTGTGTTCAAATCCAAGAGAGATCCAAGGTCTCCATATGTCCATTTATTCTCATTCCTTTGTAGGAAAAACAACTGAGATATTAAAGGTATAGTTCATCCCAAAATGAAAATGTTGCCATCATTTACTCACCCTGAAGTTGTTCCAAACCTGTATGAGTTTCTTTCTTCTGCTGAACACAAAAGAAGATATTTTGAAGAATGTCAGAAAACCAAAGAGTTGATGAACCCCATTGACTTCCATAGTATGGAAAACATTTTTTAAATATCTTCTTTTGTGTTCAATAGAAGAAAGAAACATTTCTGGGTGAACTGTCCCTTAAAAGAATAATATTTTTCTTTCCTGTGGGCAGAAGTGAAAGAGATAAAGTTGAAGAGAGTGAGGGAAAAAGAGGAATGTACAGGTAGTGCAGGTCTGTTCAATTGAGCTCTGTCCAGCATAAAATAGCTTTTTTGCTGTATTCGTGGCATGATCCTGTGGCCACATTGTGGCCTGGGAAATTACAAGAGGGCATATTTCACTATTCCAATTTCTGTCTCCATGAATGACTGCACACATGAGAGCGCGAGTGTGTCTGTGAGCGTGTCAGCGCGTGTTTGAATGTGTGAGCCTTCAGCCAGCACCATTCCCAGAATGCAGGTAACCTTGGCAACTAATCCTATTTACAGAGTATTGGATTCATTATTCAAGCATTTGGTCCCCAAGATAAATAAATCTAATCTTCATTTCTTAAGTGACATTTGAGAGCTTTAAATTCGAACAGGTGTTTGAAGACGTCGACACAAAATACTTGTGTCGTTTGGTGATCTGATATACAACTTTGATGTGACTTTTTGTACGTTTTCCAGACACGTGCATTCGGCCTGTTTCAAACCGGACTCAAAAGCAGAGCAGCAGCGAAACTGCAACAGCAGGTTCACATTGATTTCTGGGTTACTAGTATTACAGTCAAAATGTACAACAACAAAAAAAATACCAGGAGTGGGCTATTCAAAACTGATCAATCTACATTATTTTATTTTACATTAATTTACTTTTGGCAGATCATATTTAGACAGAGCAGAACCCAAACCCCAAACTGTTGCTAAAAACCCATTCAGATTTACTGATTAGAAAGTGTGTGTGTCTGTCACTGTGTGTATAAATAATAATTAATAACATTTTCTTGTATTTTTTAAAATCTTTTAGTAATCAAAATGTACATTCTTGTCTACCTCACAAATCTCACTTTCGTCATTATTAATAAACGCTCAACTATTAATTTAAAGGCCCACTGAAGTGCCTTGAAGCACAGAATTATTCGGTGTGTTAACGTAAATTTCCCCTGAAACGGCTCAAGCTGTTAGCTGCTCCTCCCCTTTTTTTGAAACAGCCAATAGCGTTTCGTTAATACCACAGTTTGACTAGAGCCTTTCTGTTTGGTAAAGCCAGAGTTTCCTCCTAATCTCTAACCGTTTATCATCATCTCCTCCATATCGCTTTGAAATATAGCATTCTGTGCAGAATTTAAATGGGTCCGATATGTTTTGTTGTATGCGCCGACTCGTGCATATGATCGGCGATGCGCTCTCGCGTCTCTAGTCAACGGCTCTGGTCGAGACTATGTGTGTGTGCTGCGGTGGTGCGGCGTCTTACGTTTAATTTAACGAAAGTGAGAGACTGTAAGTTTTGAATGCTTATATCTCCTAAATGCGAATTTTGTCATTGTTTTGGAACACACCAGTTTATTCATAAACTTAAGGCTAACATAGTCATACTAAAAGCTAAAAAACTTCCATTTTGATTTCAGGGGGCCTTTAAAGGTGCAGTGTGTGAATGTTAGTGGCATCTAGTGGTGAGGTTGTGAATTGCATCACCCAACGCTCACACTTTCTTTGAAGCACATAGAGAAGCTAAGGGGGCCGACAAAGGACAAAAATGTCGTTGTAGAGAAGTTTCCGTTTAGGGCTACTGTAGAAACATGACGGCGCAAAATGGCAATTTCACTGTAAGGGGGACCCGCGGTGAATGGAGATAGAAATGGCTCATTCTAAGGTAATAAAAACATAACGTTTCATTATGTAACATTTACATTTAGTCATTTAGCAGACGCTTTTATCCAAAGCGACTTACAAATGAGAGCAATAGAAGCAACTAAAACAGTCAAGGGCAACAGTATGCTGTAACAAGTCTCAGTTAATCTAGCACAGCACACATAGGACAGAACAATTTTTTTTAAAAATAAATAAACGAACAGAAAATGAATCGAATGATAAGTGCTATTCATGATTGGTCAAGTGCTGTTGGAAAATGTGTCTTTAGATGTTTTTTGAAAATGGCTACAGACTCGGCTGCTCGAATTGAGATAGGCAGGTCATTCCACCAGGTGGGAACGGTCCAGGAAAAGGTCACTAAGAGTGATTTGATGCTTCTTTGGGATGGCACCACAAGGGCATCGTTCACTTGCAGAACGCAAGTTTCTGGAGGGTGTGTAAATCTGAACAAGCGAGTTTAAGTATATTGTAAGGTCTATATACTTCACTAAAAACATCATTATGCATATTATATTGCATTTCCGTCAATAGATCATCAAAAATACTACACACTGCACCTTTAATATTAACAACTATATTATTTTTAATAGAATATTGTAATATAACTTATTGGTAATTGAAATAAAGCTAATATAAAATAAAATATAAATTTTAGATTAAAAACAATGTTGCCTTGGCAAAGATGAAGTATTATACATACTAAAAATTAAAAATTAAAGCTAATTAGAAATATAAAAAAGTAATAAAAAAATGACAAAAACACATAATATAATTACTAAAATTAAAACCACTCTGACACGGTTGAAGATCCAATTGCAGCTTAATTTGGGCAATCCAAAATCATAATCCCAAAATGGGCAATATGTCAAAATACAGGGCAGATAATCCAAAAAGACGACAGGCAGAAAAACACAGGCAAACAGGGAAATCCAGGAAACCAGGCAAAGTCAAAACCAAAACACGGTTAACCAGAGGGCGAATGCTCAGAAATGCATTGTGACACTTACAAGACTTTGCAAAGAATGAATGAAAACACAGGGCTTAAAAAGGCAGGCATTACAAAGATAATGAGACACAGGTGTAAGTAATCAAACATAAATCCAGGCAATGGGTTATGAGAAATGCAGTTCATGATAAAATAGCCGGGAGGAGATTATAGGCACTCCATCGGGTGGATATGATAATAATAAAACATCGGCGAATTACAAAAAATAACAGCTAAATCAAATACTAAATCCTAAAATAACAATGACTGTACTACCTGGTGGTTATTTTGCAAATATGTTTCATGTTTGACTTGACCTAGCCGGTTCTTGACCATCTTTTAACATTGAAATATTATTGCTAAATGGTTGTAGAAATGTTAGCAAAATACTTGAACGTTGACATTTAAAAGGCCCATTCACACCGCACTGACAGACGGCAACAGACACTGTGGGATTACCCCTGTCAGAGTCTGTTGCCCTCTGTCGGAGCTTGTATTTGCCGTTTGAATAGCTGAATCGGAATTAGTATGTCTGAGAAGTGACGTGCTGTAATCTGGTGACTGTCAGCATTGGTCTGCGTCTGTCGGCGTCAGTGTGGTTTGGCCTTAACAAAACATTGTAAAAGCAAGACTTTTCAACATTGCAATGTTGATTCAACCAATGTTGATTACCAAAAGTCACCAGTTATTTAACCTCAACCCCTAATAGATTCACCTGTGAATAAATGTTGAAGTGCTGGCTGGGCAATATCTACTGTTTATTGCAAAAGATTGTGATGATAAATAAGGTTTTTTTTAGCATGCAAAAATAGACTTACATTTACATTTTACATTTAGTCATTTAGCAGACGCTTTTATCCAAAGCGACTTACAAATGAGAGCAATAGAAGCAGCTAGAACAGTCAAGGGCAACAGTATGCAACAGTATGTAAGTGCTGTAACTTCATGAGTCAACACTGACCAGAAGTCATTCATTGCCACAATTGATGTACAAACACTTTCCCTTCCATAATGTCCATTTTTATCTGTCTTTACCAAGTGGCAACCTTCCGGTCTCTCTCTTGAATCCAACACAGAACTGACTGCAATTCATCGACTGGCTGCTAGAGACAGGCTCCAAAAGGGAGGCAATCCTATAGACCCCCATGTTAAAATGCACAACCTTACAGCAGACGTACATAAAGTGCTTACAGCCTGCTACATAAAGTGGTTTTGGTCTATTTACTGAATTTTGCCCTTCATGACAACTGTGAGTGGGGTGGGGGTGACTTTTTTTTATAACTCATCTGTTTTTTAAATTAATGAAAGACTAAGCCTGGACTTGTGTAATGTAACTCCGTATTCGACTGAAAGAAGAATGTCATATACTCCTAGGATGACTTGAGGGTGAGTAAATTATGGGCTAATTTTCATTTTTGGGTGAACTATCCCTTTAATGTTCTGGTTTGGGAAACCAGTAACAACTTGAAAAGTTTAAATGTATAGACATTTTAAGAAATAAATAATTTACGTGTTGAGAGTGTGTTGACATTCTGTGCAACTGGAGCTCCAGAATATCAATAATGAGTTGGCTTTGACAGTTACAGATTTGAAAAACAAAAAGGCGGGAAAAACAACCATTTTATGTTATGGGTTCTTCAGGATGATACAGTTCTAAATAGAACTACTATGTGTATAAGATATAAAATATAAGGTATAAGAACCTTTAACGAGACATATTTTAGAATGTACGGTTAGGATTGAATTTTCCAACAAGAAAACACGGCTGGTTGCGTAACACAATATTCTTGGATGCCCATGATAATATTCATCCATAGTGAGTGATGCCTACTAGTGACCAGCAGTGCATTGCGATTTAAAACCACTGTCAGTGTGAACGACTCATCGGCGTCAAAACTCGACACTCCTGCTGCTCAACAAATATCAAGTGCGATATATATTTGGGCATCCCAATGTGTCGCTTTCGGTCAGTGCGTTTGATTCAGACACACTGTCTTCCTAGTGTCTCCGTGGAGCTGCGTGTTCCTTCTTGCTGTCTTGTGAGAGTAGGTCGTTGACAGTGTGGGAGACAGAACATAATGCATCTCTGTCTCAGACAATAGCAGTCACTGTCTCTGAATGTGTGCGCGTGCGTATCTGTGTGTGTGTTTGGGAAGGGGAGTTGGATGACACCCAATGGGAGGATCTCGCTGCTGTTCTCTGATGTGAAGACTGACTGACTGTGTGTTCAGTGTGTAATACAGAGACTGCATAAACCTGAGGCCTTCATTTACTCTCTCTCAGCCGCACAGCACTCGCTTTCTCGCCTTCACACCAGCGTGCTCGCAGAGATTGCTCATATTCTCACATTTATAGACATGAACACAAATAAACACACACCTCTCTCACGAACACACACTCTCACACCAGCACGCGCTCATATTCTCACATATTCAGTACGCTGGGCGGTATGGATGTTAAAAATGATGGTTCTGGTGCTGACACAATCTTTTCAAAGAATCAGCAGGAACAAGTCTGTAGGCTATATACCATAAAACAGCAATTTAATTACTGTTATCGCTCCAATGGCTGTTCTTTAATCATGATAAGAAAACAATACTGTATCTTATCCTAAAATCTTTATGATGATAAAATGTGAAGGTTGAGTCAGGGACGTATTGTAGCATACATTACAAGTGCTTTTAGAGATTTTTTTAGAAAGTTTGTTTTACTTTTTGGTGGCTAATCGTAATATTTTAAGAGTTTTGCTTTGTTTGGTTGCAGTGCAAATAATTAATTTGCATAAAACAATGACATTTAAAGCATGCAGAAGCATGTCCTATATGGGAACTAACATTTACCATACTTCGCATCGTAGCAGCAAGTTCATTCTGGACTACTGGTAATAAGCTATTAAGTTATTATTTTTTCTACTGGATCATGAAACTTTTCTGTCCTCTAATGTGATACAGTATCTCTTGATTTTCCATCGTACTTGAGCTCCACACAACATGATTGAGCCAAGTGGAGAATGTTGGCCTTCCTATAAAAATAAGCCAAAATTCTTTCTTTTTCTTCCTTTGATAGTGAGTCAGGGTTTTCAGCAAGAATAAAATGTTGGACGGCACTTGATTTTACAATGTAATCTGGATATGATGCTATCATTAAAGTGGTCTTTACTATATAAGAGGTGGGCTTAGAGTAATGGTCGAAAAATAAGAGGAGACATACGATTAAAGGGATAGTTCACCCAAAAATGTAAATTCTGTAATCATTTACTCACCCTCTTAATGAATTTCTTTCTTCTGCTGAACAAAAAACAAGATATTTTGAAGAATGCCGGTAACCAAACAGTTGATGGACACCATTGACTTCAACTGTCTGGTTAACTATATTCTTCAAATATCTTTAAATCGCTAATTCGAATTTCGGTTCGAAGCAGAGCGAGCGTTTTCAATGAATTCATATGGAAGTTGAGCTTCCATAGGAATGAACTGAAAATGCTCGCTCTGCTCCGCTTACTTCGCGCCAGTGGACACGCACCATTACAGTGCATTCACACGGGGCATTCATTTACTTTGAATGGATGACATCATGCGTTGCCGAACTGAATTGTGGGCTCTGTTGCGTCGTGTCGCATCACTGGCATTGCTTGCAGCAGAAGTTGAAACATTTTCAACTTTTCAAGCGCCAACGCAGGCATCAGCCAATCAGATCGCTTATGCAAATACCCTAGCGCAGACGCTAGCCAATTGTGTTCATGCTACACTGGAAAAGTTATGTGATCGGCTGTTGTCACTATGATGGTCGTGTCAGCACCAAGCTATAGACACGCGTTGACGCCCCATGTGAATTCAGTGTTATGATTGCCTGTGCGCCCCTGCACATTTTACTTTTTAAATTAGTGCCAATTCGGGGGCGGCAATTGCTCAAATGGTGGTTTCATTATTATTCTTAATTCTTTGTAGGTTTCCTACTAGTACTAGCCGCCTTCAAGGAAGTTAACGCTTGTCAATGGAAAGCGACCAGACTCTCTGTACAAATGAAATGTACGAGAATCTGGTAGGACCAGGCTATATTAGTACTGGGTTTAAATCCAAAATATTGCCTTATAGGCGCTTTTACATTTCGCTTTGAAACCAAATCTTCAGCCATCGTCTTGTCAGTCAGCTCCTCATTCTCGTGATAAATGAATTCTGACTCCTGCTGCTGGTCTGTGCAGCAACTTTTGTTCGACTCACACGTTCTGCTCTCTAACTGAATAAGGGATCAAAACGACAGTGGGGGGCAGTGCCGCGATGGGCAAGTGATGTAGCCGGTGTTGTGGCTGAACACCGGTAACACCGACTATCACAGCAAGCCTACCCGGAACTAAGCAATATCTTAAAAAATTTGATTGTTTGGTAACAATGTATTTTCAGGACCAAAAAGCATCCTTCACAAAGCATAAAGATGTTTTTGCTCAAAATAATAATTTATATTATAAAACATTATAACATTTTTATTATAAAGCAGCAACTAACTGCTATATGATGCCCAAACATGTCCACATATACACTGGTAAATAAGTTTATTTAGTAAATTGTTTACTATAGTTGTATGGTAATATTATATTTATATAGCACCTATAAAAACAGCCAAGCTGACCAAAGTGCTGAACAGAAATAAAAATGCAATACAATATAAAATATAAAACA